>CM052200.1:32184562-32274146 GCA_028455805.1 Lasioglossum figueresi
GATAAAATCCATCGAACCCGTTCAACAACCCGGTACCGTTCAATAAACGCGTCTTCACAGATTGATTGGTATAAAAACTCAAGAATATTCGTTTTAATAAAATATACAAAATTGCAAGATTTTAGAAAGACAATGTGTCTATTGAACTTCGATCTTGGATTATCGATAATTAAACTAATTTGTCGACACTCACAGTACTCTCTTCAACAGAATTGGTTCTGGAAGAAGCATTATCGACGATCTCCGACTTCCTGTCACCAAGATCAGGCAGAACGTTCTCCATTTCCGGAAGCTGAAGGAAATCCTTTATCCTTTTGGTGGACACCTGAACGATACATGGAGAATGATGATGTAAACGCATTTGATAGAACTTGGCAGCTCACCATGGCGTTGATGATGACCGGTATCATCACTGGAAAGATCAGAAGAGGCACAGTGAGCTGGGAGAACAGAGCCAGACCGGCGAAAACGTTTCCAGCCTCCAGGCCACGCTCCTCTATCCAATAATAGACTCCGAACGTGAAGAGCGTCATCAGGACCGAGGAAGCATGAGAGAGGAAATCTAGCAGCGACGAGAATTGCATCAGGGAGACGGTCCCATTAAATTTCATTAGCGTAAGAAATCGAATTTACTGATCAGAGTCCAATAGAACGAGTCTTTATCCAGCATTTTAAGCTCCTCGTCTCTTGTTCGCCTAATCTTCTGCTCGAATATGTCCTCCCACGCTCGTAGCTTGACCAGCTTCATTCCTTGGAGAACCTCGTTGACGAGGCGCAGCCTTGCATCGCTTCTATTCTACAGAATTTCTTCGATTGCAATCATTCAAACGTTTTCGAGTAAAAATATGATAGTTCCGAGTGCGAGGGGTTAGAAGTATCGATTACCGCAACGGACTTGAAGTTCCCCAACATCTTTTTCCCCAGAATCAATTGCATAGGAGTGACCAGGAAAATGCAGCAAAGTGCACCTACGATGGCACTGATGCCTAGCTTCGTGTAGAGCAAGAAGACTATGACAGCGATCTAGAATCAAGTTGTTTCAAGCTCCACCGTTTCAAATGGTAAAAATCTTCGATGTACCTTTAAAGGTATGGCCCAAGTGTAATGACCGATCCAGAAGAAGCTCATGACGTTGTAAGCGTCCTCGGATACCAGATTCGTCAAGGTACCCATGTCAGCTGCGGTCTGCTGGTTTCTTTGCTGCTCCCCATCTTTCTCAGAGTCTTCGTCGATGCTCCACGAGCACAGACGCAACGCTTTATCGTAAACCAACGCCTGCCACGTAAGATCAAATTATAGAATCCGTTCAAGATCGGTGCTCGATCCTCGAACGTACCTGAAGAGACGTCTTCAAACGAATCCCCTCGACGCAGAGGATGTGAGTGGAGGCCTGGCTCAGAGTGCTCTGCAGCAGCGCGAACACGAACGCGAGCAGTGCCAGGAAGTAGCCATTTTGGAGAACCTCGGAGAACGTCATGGCGCTCTGGAAATGGCAGAGGTGCTTCAGAGACGTTCATGGAAAACAGGTGAATTTGAAGCGTTAAATACCCGATAGACTCGGTGGTTGGTCCCGTTCTGCGAGACGGAGATGTAGTCCAAGATTTTGGAGATGGTCATCGGTCCGACTAGGGTTGCAGCATCTCCTAACAGCTTCAATAATCCTCCGACAAGAAATGGAAACCATACTCGCCTCCAGAAACATCGCCACAGAGACAGCTGTCCCTTTTTCTTCAACTGGAAGTTGCAAAATTACTGTTCCATCATTTTCAATGCAAAGATGAGGGTTTTCAGCAGTCAAAAGCGCTAGCTGAAAGATCAATCTAGGCCGGGATCGCACTCAAAAGTCCTGGTTTTACGTTTACGAGGCGTAATTTGTATTGTTCGGTAGTATAAAGCTGCGACAGCTGCCGAATAATGAAAATTACGCCTCGTAAACGTAAAAATAGGACTTTTGAGCCTAGATTGATCTTTTATCTAGCGCTTTTGACTATTGGAAACTCTATCTTTGGGGTATTTACTCCCTTAACCCGGCGTTGGTAAGGTGGGAAAATGTATCGAAAGTGGGGTCTCACAGACCCACCGAAATAATATATTGTATTATAGAAATAGATACCTTTTTCACACACATGAATATTATAACTATATAATATTATAATTTTTCAGAGTAAAAACGCAGATCCACGAAATTAAAAATTAAATACACTAAGGCCCGACTCGCTGTCACGCGTTGTTACAATGTTACGATCAATCTAAAATCTCTGGGGTCTGTGAGACACCACCTAACTAACGGCGGGTTAATAATCTCTGTCGCACACAGCTTGTTCGTCTATTACCGTCTCTTCCTCGAAGACCCTTTTGAACTTCTCGAACTGCCTCGCAGCGGACTCTTCTTCAGGTAGTTCGCCAAGGTCCTGGCACTCCAAGGGAACATCGCAGCCCTTCGACAAGAGCTTGACCACCCAGTGGAAGGTGATTCTGCTGATAAAGGTGGCCTCGGAGTGCCTGTAAACGTTCCTCGTCCCGTCTCCTTCCTGCCTGATCAAGTATCTCCTCTTTCTCCTAGTCTGCAGCAAGAGGAGAGATGTTTCGTGCACGGATAGACCAATTCAGGGTTTTCGAGCGTTCTGCTCGCAACACTCCAGCAGCCATACTCGCAGTTAGTGGGTCAAGGAGCGAGGATGCACGTGAAATATTTATTCGGGTCTGGAATCACGGGAGCGTTGCCAGCCCATCGAAAGACGGGCTCGAGCCGGCGCGGCGTGCTCTTAACGCGATTATAATTAGACGTGAAATATGCTGTCTGGTTCGCGGCCAATTTAACAGGGGAGGGGGATCACAGTGTCGCGGGAATTTCTTAATTGAATCGATCGCCTCGGGGAAACCGGACTCTTCTTAGACTCGATGGGAATGCAGCCCCCTCCCCCCCTTCAGATCTGATCGCAAGAGATCTAGCGTCTCGGTGATTGCCAGTCTTCAATCTCTCGCACGATTGCACCACTTGGTCTTGTTTATGCTCCGCATCTGGAATCTCTCTTGCTTTTGAGATCGCCGGCTGGTGTACTTGCTTCTGTCGTTCGAAGTTAAACACAACCCCGATAGAAAATGTTTGATCTAATCCGCGGATCCGTTGATTGATCGTTCGGCCGTATGTTGGTCCTTTATGGAACTGGGCAATGTTGAATCCGCATGTTTAATATCGGTCAAGTAACGTTTCGTTCCTTTGTTAGAATTTGTTTATTTTAATTTCGCTGTCCCTTCAATTCCAGTCTTGTTATACATTTTTCAATTTCTTGACGCTGTTTGCTCAGACTTAAAGCGAAGTGGCTTACGGAGGGTTGGAAATAAGAAATAAATAATAGCGTCGTCAGCGATATTCTAAGAAAATTTTAGTAAAATGATAAACAGTCAAAAGCCTACATTCAGGATGAAACATCTACGAATGGCAATAAACAAATTCTCAAGAGCCCAACGTCGCCGCGAGGAATGCAAACAATGGGCCGGATAACACGAGACCAGACCAGCGTTATAGTCGTTTAAAAAAAGCAGCATCGCATTTAGCATCGCGTCTAATGGGAGTTCTTTGTTTTGCGTCTCGAACCGAGTTCCGTCAAAGAGAGATCGCACCTTGAGGATCTCGGACAAATATTTAACTGGGTGTCGCTCGGTTGGGACGGGAGATGCGTTTAGTGAGATTCGAACGAGACTCTCGGTTGGTTTTATTTCCGCGAAAACGACGCAGAAGCTTTCCGCATCTATTTTTGCGATCTAGTTTCGAGCGTCGTAGCAAAACTAGCGCGTTAGGTTACTCGATAAGCTTGGCCCTCTCTCTCACCCTCGGGCCGCGATAATAAACATTATTATTCAAACAAGTTGTGCAAATGTAGAACAAATGTTTGCGCCCGGTTGCCGGGTGTAGCTGGGCTTCTTCTCGATAAGGCTGTAACGCTCCGTCGTTAATTCCCGCAGATACTTCTCGCGAAACAGCTCCGAGTCGTGTTACCGGGAACCCTGGCCCGTTGTAAATTCGCATCAAAGCTGCTGTAAAACATTCCGAACGAGAAACGTGCAGAAACGTGCAGAAATGTGCCGGGACAGGTCGTGGAAAGCCGTGTTTCCATTTCTTTTCGCAGACACGCGCGGTGGGCCGAGTCAGCGACGAGGATCTGGATTAACTGGTCGAATATTAACCAAACTTTGCATTGCACAAATCATCCTTCTTTACACGGAAAATGTTAAATTTTATCCAGCTAGGAAGATCAGTTTTAAAAATTCAATTCAATAATACTTACTGCGAGATAGAGTGTATAGAAGTCCAGGACTGCGAAGAAACCACACAAAATGGCGGACGTTGCGGTCGTTGCGAATCGAACGTGTTCGATCGATAAACCGTATCTGCATAAATTGAAAAGTCAATTTAAAAATTATCGTGACACTGTGGTTTTAAAGATTAAGGGTTTTCCGATGATACGAGCTGTTTTGCCACGAACCTGGACAGGTAAAAGCACTTCCAGGCACGTGCCAAGCCAATGGCAGCGAATATTGATGCCGAAAAAGCGACTCCGCAATTACCCCTATTAATTTCTGTCCTTCGATGAAGGATCCAGCAAGAAAACACCGCGAAAATCGTAAAAATAGACGACAATGATACGGTTGTCAGAAAGGATTCGCAAATCTCCAAAAACAGGATCAGCAGGATCAATATACACAACGAGGTCCTCGTCGTGTGAAATGGAAGGAGCCCTCTGGAGACTCTAGAGAAAACATGGAAAATAATTAAAGAATAAAAAAAAATAGCAATTTCTATCTTAATTTTCTCCACCTTGCGAAACTTCAATTTCACGATTTCACAGCTCCCAACAGCGCGATTAAAACTTTACATTATCAACGTACGAGAAACTTGACGCTACTAATGTAAGAATAATTTTATGCTGTCAATTTTCATCTTACAGTCATGATATTACCGTACGATGATCACGGACGATGTAACGATTAGACCGCGTCTATTAAAGCACAATTAGAACGGGATCGATCGATCATCCGCGGGACGCCGGTCTAGCGATTTTCCCCCACGAGCAAAAATCATGGAATTAATTTCCCGGTAATCAGAAACACGAAGCGAAACGGGATCGGGATTTTTTTCGCGACGATTACACGACCGTGTCGAGCTCGAAGAAATTAATTAGCCTCCTCCCCGCAGGTGTAATAATTTATCGTCGCGAGGTTGTCGCCCGACAACTTCCGCTCGAGCGATCCAGAGCGGTTCTATCCCTCACGCAGATATTACGCGTCCGTGTACACGAGCCAGTTTTTAGATTCGTTGCATATTTTCTTGGATTACGAAGAATATAATCCAATTCGTTCGACACGAGCGGGAAACGAGCAGAATCATTCCGGTTTCGACGACGGTTTTAACGCTAGAGAAGCAAAGATTACATTATGTAAGAACCATCAATTTGTTTTTTTTTTAGAAGATAATGATTATCACTCGCGCGACTGCTCCGGGCAATCTACTATAATCACTAATAACAGGCTTAATTTGTACCTTTCCTTCAAATAAAACTTCTTGGAATTCGTTGAAACGTAACTAAAAATGTACAAAACAATTTCAACGATAGAGAATGTTTCAGTTTCGTGGAAGAAATATATTTTATGATTATTAAGTTGCAGAGGCGTTTTCACGTGAAATTATTGAATGAATGAACTGAGTGGAACAAACGCAGCCTTGTTAGGTTAAAAAATTGTCTAAAGACGTTAAAAGGTTTACTTTATCTCGAGATTAGGCGTTCGTATGGAAGCTCCAAGATGATATTCGAGATGGCTGCGAACAGGAAGCGGCAGCCATTGATTTTCCGGTGGATGAACCAGGACAACCGGGCCGCCATCTTATTTCATTAAGATTCTTCGAAAAGGTCGCGTCAAGAATGCGCACACGTGCGGTAAATTAATGTGTTGATTGATTCGAGTCCCTTTCACGCTCGGTTGCGTCACTTTTTTGGAAATATGTACTAGAGAACATCGCGTCGGATCAAGTTACACAATCCAGATTACGAAAATGTAAAACGTGAAAAATATATATTGAATGTTTATCGTGTAAGTTGTTACAGACAAGGATGAAATATTATACGCAACGTGGAGCTTGTTTGGTATGTAAATATTGAAATAAGATTTAAATACTATTTCTGGGAAGTCTACGCTCGCAAACAATCGAGGAACAATCGAAGAACGATTTGATGGGAAAAACTTGAAAGATGTTCATAAAAGAAATGTTTATAAAAGAAATGTCCATCAAAAAAATGTTCATAAAAGAAATGCCCATAAAAAAATGTTCATGAAATAAACTCTCATAAAATTTGAAATTCTAAAATTCATAAAAATGAAAAGGGAAGTTGCTTTTCATTCGATCTAGTAATTGGACGGCCTGTTTCTATGGAACACTCCATAGAATGATCGTTTAACGCGTAAAGGGTTTATTGTAAATTAAGAATCGAAAGATCAATCAAATCATTTGTCACTGTGCACGCGTTAATTACGGTAGTCCCCGTGCGTCATAAGTGGAGTAAATTGTTTGAATAGAACGCAGCCCTCTGAATTATGGAGTTTCCCAAGGCGAACATGAGACATTTCGTTCAATTGGAAGTTGCCCTAATTGGGCCCGGGTATTCCCTGAAGATCCCGGAACTCGCGATACAACTTCACGCAACAAACCATCCGCGTGGCCCACGCTGACTGAAAGTACAAACTCAACCGAAACGTTAATACCCTCAGAACGAGCTCTAATCCCTACGAAACCTAGAAAGCTATCCCCTCGGAAGATGTTCACGGAAAGTTAAACATCGCACGGGCTCGAGAATTGAAAAACCCGTTGCCCGTTGCCATCGGAATCGAGTCCACCGAAATCGCCCGACTCCGAACACGAAAAAACCTATCGTTTACAAAGATACCCTCGGAGAGATACCACTGTGTTATCTTAAGCCGCTTAGACTTACCATGATACAGTAGACTTTGAGATACAGGACGTTAAACGAAATTTTAATCCTGTTGTTAAACATTGTTTCAACGGATGAAGCTGTGTACACAATTTGATAACGACGTAGGTTTCTCTAAGAAGCGTTTTATTCATTGTTAATCATCCTAGATGAAGCTAAAACTCTCGTATATGCATATCAACAGTATATGCATGTCAAACAGTTTAAATATGCATGTAAAACGCTTAGAAGAATTAAAACATACGGTTGTATCGTATTCAACCTATTAAACATATTAGGAAAGAAAATAAATTTCTATTTCATTATAGTTTGTTATAATTAATGTCGAAATTTTTGATTTTCCTTAAAGATCTCCAGTCTACTAATCACATTAATAGAGTTTTGGTTTTTATAACAAAAGTTCCATGAATTTCTGATTTTTAATCTAAGATTAATGTTCTAATCGTGAAAATGAAATTTCGATATACTGATCGTTTCGTTGACTCACTTGTGCTTTTTGCCGCATTTGTGCCGCAGAAACACGACCAACGCCACGAGAATAGCAATCAACGGTACGAGAATGTTGAGTATCTCGATCGGACAGTCCTCCGAGCGATCTTTTCCCGTGATCCTGAAGATCGTGCCATTCTCTGTTCGCCAGGACCACACGATGCGTCTTCCGGGTCGCGGCAAAATCTGCAGCAGCCTGTGCCGTTTGCAGAACTCCATTTTCATCTCCGACTCTCAGGAGAGTTCTCGGACGCTGTTCCCATTCATTTTTCTCGCGACTACCTAAAAATATTCGTTCCTGTATCTTGTAGCAGGTGCTAGCAATAGATTTCAGAAAAATTCCTGGTCGGTTCTCTGTTGCATAAACTGCTTCATCGAACAGCTATGCTTACGAATCAAATGTTTATAGAAGCAAGCATTTTCAGAGTATTCGTTTTTCACAATACTTGTACCATGTTTTTTTTAGATTTGATTTTCAGATTCGCTTGTCGATGCTTATTCCCCGCAGCCGATCCGATCGGGCGATTTTGATGACCGTGAAATGTATTTTCCGCGAGAATTCGCTCTGCTATTGTTTGCAAACGCGTCACAGGAAATAGGTCCGCGCGAGTAAGCGGTCCAGCGGTTCCCGAAATGGTTCGCAGCTGAACAACGAGCTTTTTGTATCCTCGCTAAAAATATCTTACGCTCGAATAACTATCGATACGCTCTATAAAAACGCGACCGTTAAATGCGTTCACCAGCGAACCGAATTTTTTCGATTAAAAATTTTCTGACGCGCTAATATTTTCCCTTTGATCGTGACCGTGGTCACCCTTGCATGGTGACCTCATGATTCATTGGCCGTCGTAAATTTACTATTCAGTTTCGTTAAGTATCAACGAACTCTTTTGTACGCCGTTCGAATTAAGCTGCGTTTGGCATTGGCTTCGTCAGAGCTTTTAATTGTTCGTGAGAATTCGTACAGCTAATTCGTATAGCATAAGGAGAGTTCATTTGAAAAACCAGTTGCCATTAAACCGACGGTGTCACTGTTCAAAAATTCGACAACGACTCGGCTCATCGATCGTGAGAAGAATATTGCGAACACAATTAGATCCCCCCTGGACACGCTGCGCGTTTCGCGACACGTTTATCGATACCACCGTCGAGCAAACAATAAATTTTAATGACCACATTACGGTCTATCGACATTTACGGTCCACGAAAACAATCAACAGGCCACGAAATAACCGGGAGCTATGCGACATGTTTTCTTTCAATTTTTCCTTATGCGTCTCCCGATGTCGTTGCACGCACAACTCATTAATTAGTATTACGATCATGGTTCGATCTTGTACAATCTTCCAATTCTAACTAAATTGTCCTTTGAAAAGGCTAATGAAAACAATTAAATGATATTAAAAAATTTCGTTTGTTCTCTTCGTACGTCTTTTTTCGATCTTCGAAGTATCGATAGTAAAAATAGTGTGTTTGGTCTTGAAAGAATCAATGAGAATTAATAGAAACAATTGGCTCCATCACTTACTGTAATAATGGCAGTCTCAAAATTTTATTCGTTATCAGACACAATAGATAGATTAACGCTGAACGTATTTTCGTTATGATATGGGCTTAAATAACGATTTCCGCAATTTGAACAATCGTAAGTTCAGCGTTAAAGAATCTCAGAAACTTCTTACTGTTATTTCCCGAAATCAACGCAGCCGATTTTGATATCCCATGAACATCCGCAGTTTGTCCTACGCCCGCGAACCTCGAGGAGTATGAAAATCGATCCCGCCATCATTCCCCGGCGAACATGATCAAGCTAACGACGCGTCCGCCGCGCGCGAGCGATTGATTTGAATTTAAAAGTGTTCGCGAACGATACGAAGCGGCTAGACTTACGTGTCCCCTGGTCGGAATTCCATCGGCTCGTCTCGCATTAGCATAATTTATACGGTTACTCGGTTCCCTCGGTTTTCTGTTATGTCACTGTTCGCGATTCGCGTGCGGTACCCTTGGCAAAATGGATCTCTAACGAAACGTCGCGTCGTTTTTTAACTGAGCTGATCCGTGCGCAATTTTCCACGGATCCGAGAGAGAGTACAGGTCACATCGTCACATTTTGTGACCTTGGCCGTTCATGGTTTCCGAGAGCCGGGTTACTATTAGTGATTTCTGTTCAGTATGCCAGAGGACGAGCAGGTGCGTCATGCCACGGACGTGTCGCTCCTCATATTGTTCTCTTAGCTGGTAACGCGGGAGATTACGACGTTATATCATATTTACATTATTCCGCGATTACATGGCCTCAAGATTCATCGACCTTTCCGTTCCCCGTCGAAAACTGGATTGCTGGCTTGATCATGTCTTGAAAACACCGTCGGAAAGGGTCCAGACAGATTGAGGATGTTTATCCGAAAATAAGCAGGTGTTTGCCAGTGCTGATTCGAAAGATTCGGAATTTTTTGACGAATCTGAACAAAATAAGGACCTTTTCTTACTTAACACATTACCGACCGGTGATTATTGCATAATTTTGAAAAATCTATGGTACATGGCTAAACACTTTTTAATGGAACCGAACAATAGCAACAGCAATTTTCATTGTGAACTAACAAGTCGCCCTCAATAACGTCGTTTAATGGTTTCATTTAAGATTGCAATGTAAAAGAAAATTTCTATGCTTTCTTTTGGTACAGCACAATTATTGAAAATCGTATTAACCCCTTGCCGTATCATTTTCTTTACAGTTACAGCAATTAAAACGTCTTTATCCCCAAAAATATCGTAGAAGGGAAAAGAAAATTCCTATTTTTAGTATGACGAAATTTGTTAGTATGCTTAAATATTGATTTCAAATGAATTGAATTTTATTTCGTTTAAGATTGTAATGTAAAAGAAAATTTCTATGCTCTCTTTTGGTACAGCACAATTATTGAAAATCGTATTAACCCCTTGCCGTATCATTTTCTTTACAGTTACAGCAATTAAAACGTCTTTATCCCCAAAAATATCGTAGAAGAGAAAAGAAAATTCCTATTTTTAGTATGGCGAAATTTGTTAGTATGCTTAAATATTGATTGCAATTGAATCAAATTTTATTTCATTTAAAAAGAAAGGAGTAACATTCATATTTATTAGGTTTTGTCTAAAATCTTCATGACGAGCGTGGCTCGTTAAAATACGGCAAAGGGTTAATAGGCTTCCGGTAGGTAAAGTGTTAACTACACAATTTACGATGTTCAGAATCATTCCCAGCTCTATTAAGATTTTTTAAAAATATATTCTTCAAGATACTTCTTGGAGAAGTTTTTAGATTCTTTCTGTTTCTGATGTTTTCTCATAATTTTTTGCTGTTTCTAATATAACTGATATCCGTTCAATTGAATCGTCGATAATTGATCAATTCAACGACGATTTTGGTACTCTCCGAGGAAATGGATCCGTGTCCCGCTGTCCTCTGTGGGTTAAAGTAAGTCTTTTCGATAAAATACATTTTGGTAATTTCATCCGTACGAACTAAAACTGTCTGCGTGATAACGCTGATGGTTGGCAACCTATCGACGTGTTTGACTTAGAATTAGTTTAGCAGCAGATTAGGCGCTGTCAAGTTGATTGACAGTGTCAACCCGTTTCTTCATGATTTATTTTCTTAGGTGAAGCGCAACCTCGTTACACACGTATTTGCGTAGTTGGTTTGTTTTTCTCAGTTCGAATACTCGAGGTTCTGCGAAGAAGCTTGTGTACATAATGTTAATATTATTATTCAGCTTCTCGCAACGAAGATTGACAGAATTATTCGCGATGTCACTAAAATATTAGTTACCTTTCTAGAAGAATGATGCGGCTTCAATAGATCGGCAACCGATGATACGATCACAATGAAAAGTCGATTTAAGTGGCATATCCACTCGAATTGCACAATTTATAACATACAAACAGAATTACTTTCGTACCCGTTACTCAAAATATTGATTAAAGATTGAAGTGGAATACTTTTCTTGCGTAAGTGAAATAAGTTGATCTGTCTCCAATTTATTGCTATTCCAAAAAAACCAGTAGATCCATTAAAAAATTGAAAAGACAGAAATTTCTCGGAAAGATAAACTGTTCGATCTGCCACTTTCAGATTCTATTTCAAAAAGATCTCTCCCTCGAGTCCTGTCAGTTAGAAAGCAGCACAAAGGGGTAGATTCAACGTGTGAACGAGTCTTAAAAGTGCACCCTTGGCGATAGTGCAAGGTTTAAGGTGGTGGTAACCACTTGTTCGATTTCGCGAATCACGCGTGGTCACGCACGTGCGCATGGACCGATCGCAGAGCCCAGTACACGCGTCTTTCCTGGCTGACGGTCTGCGGACTACTGACAGATGAGAGGCCGAATGTCGAAGAAGAGAGCGAATGGTAATTCCATGTGCGCGATGATTCGATGACTCAGTGCTGTGAAAGAAGGGCCAGGCGGTGACGGAAGCCGCTCTTTCATCAGAACCGTAAGCCTGTCCCCGAAAAGATGACTCCTTGCTGCTTTCTCTCATCGAAACACCCTAAAAAAATATTAGGGTCGATTCTAAACCTTCTGCCATAATGTACTTGACGTTCCGAATACTTTAAAGCTAGCAGATTTTTATTAGAGATCCCTATTTCACGTGTACTACGATTGTTGCACCAACAACCGCAGAATTTGTGAAACCATAATCTCGATATATAAATTAATGTCACTGTTCTAAAACTTATACAAGTAGTCTAGTTTAGATCTCGTTAACCCCTTGCCGTATCATTTTCTTTACAGTTACAGTGACAAAAATGTCGTTGAAGGGAAAAGAAAATTTATGTTTTTTTTTGTATGACTACATTTATTTTAATGCTTAAACATTGATCACAAACGAATCAAATTTTATTTCATCTAAAATGAAACGCGTAACATTCATATTTGTTAAGACTTTGTCAAGAACCTTCATCGCGAGTCTGGCTCGTCAAAGTACGGCAACGGGTTAAGGATTTGTATGTTAGAATATTATAATTTCTTTGCTAACACCTCGCTTTTAAGCTGTAATCGCTTTGACAGTATTTATCCTTTGCATACAATTTCTGGTCAAAGATTAAATCTAGAATTTTTTCTTTCCCAGCGCAGAGCACATATTATATTTAGATTTATTGCCAGAGAATTTAAATCCAGCCTTATTTGATCATTTATGGATTTTATTTAGTATATTTGTTTTATGTTCAAAGCCACGATCTCTAATTTCTATATATCCTTTAGTTTTAACTTTATTTGTCCATGTCTGTTAAACTGATACGATAGCAAAAGATAAACAAAAATTTCTTTGAAAACGGAGTACGATCGAGCCTCGCTTATATAAACACGTCAAGGGACGACGCAGCTTGGATGAACGACAAGGATTGATAATAAAGGTTCATTAACGATTTATTACTTTTATTAGTTCTTAGGAAAGTGGGATTCATCGTACAATTTCGATCGAAACATTCAGTAAAATTTCGAACAAAATTCAGGATCCGGTGAAAGGGAAAATCATAATAATCCCGCTTGAAACAGAACGCGCCCATCTCACGGAATACAAAGCACCGAAAAGTCTCGTGTTCGTAAAGCGGATGCTGAGGAATGGAATCTTCATGTTCTATTTCGGACGGTGTTGATCTCTTCGGAAGATTCTATTTCTCGCTCTAGTGTCGGGTTGTTGAATGACAACGCGCGGTCGGTTTATTTGAAAAATATTTAATAATAAACATTGACAATATACAGAGAAAATACGCCATAAGAAGTCGCTATGGGAGTAATAAGAACCTAACAACTGGTCCAGACTTACAAAATATCATCAAATCAGACAATGATAAAGGTGTTCCTGAACGACACCTCGTGTGTACTCCTATCAGTTATTTTGCAACTAAAGTTGGAGTTGATCGTATCCTTGTTCTCTCGTACATACATTTATATACCTGACGTGTCTCGATTTTCCGATTCATTTTATGTTATTACTGTTTATTTTTTTTTTGTTTGTTAATCTTATATCTTCATCTCGTCGACATTTTCGCTTCGCGTGTGTCCTCTATGTGTGTGGCTGTGTCTGTGTATGTGTGTCGCGTGTACGTATGTATGTATACAATGTAACATTCTCCTGCGCGGAACGGTCGCACTATACGCGGCCGTTTAGCTCCTGAGGAATGGATTCGCGAGCGGAATCGAAATCGATCATGCTAAACGATCATTTTACAGCGTTTCCGGTCGCGAACCCGGTGTACACTGCGAGGGAAGCGAAAAAGAAACAGGTGTGTGGCGGCGTTAGCGTGATCATTCACGACGTTCCCTGCAATCATTACAATTTTTCATATATTTTTTTTGGTAATTCACACTCTTCCCTATTCTCTCTGGATCATCGAAATGAAAATTCTCCCGTGATCTCAAGCGCCGATCCCTCAGCCGCGATCACAACTAATTGTCCAAGCGTCCGCTAATCATCTCCGCGCGTTAAAAACGAAACCTCTACAGAATACAATAATATCGCCTGCTCGAGCATGTGTATGTACAATTTGCGTTTCTAATTTTCCGTGTACAAGCGACCCTCGAGAGAGAGAGAGCGAGATGAGCTTCTTCACAGGGTCGCGTGTATTCGATTAACAACGGCTGAAGGATCGTGATTGATCGAAGCAGGATCATCGAAGACGGTCGCGTCGATCTCCGCTCGCTTACGCTCGCACACCGCTATGACTTTCGACTTAATTTAACTTGTCGACGTGTTTGTATGCCCTAATGTCATGGAACATCCCTTATTTTAGAGTCGCATTGTCGGCCCTTACCCCGAGTGATTCGGGGGATGAAAAGTTTCAAGGGCGCAACGTTTATCATTCTCGAGATCCCGCGCGGAGCGGACTCGTCTTTCGCGAGTTTATTTTTTCTGTGTCGAACCGGAAGTGTGCGTTCACGAGAGACGGGATTGATAGAAGAGCAAAGGAGAGACAGAGAGAGAGAGAGAGAGAGAGAGAAAAGACAACATTTCGACGATGAGTCCGCGACGAGGATCTCGAGCGTACGCCTACCTCCCCGCCTAGTACGCTAGGATATGTTGCTCGTAAGATGTGTCGTTACGTTTAGTCAATGTATTCTCGTCTAGCTTCTTTTTCTTCTTCTTACTGTTGCTGTTTCTTCTTCTTCTTCTTTTTTTGTTGCTGTCGTTTAAATCCCCTTTTACTGCTTCATAATCGTTAATTGTATTATTATATCAATAATATTTATATATGTATAACGTTACGGTGCGTATCATCGTATCATCTCGAGGATTATTTTACACTGCGATTATTCCCGCTAGAGCTGCTTGAATCGGGCGTACTGCTGGAACCAAGATGGATATGGGGATTTCGGGAACGAGGAGATTCTTTCTTCTTGCTCCCCTGTGTGTCGTGCTCTGTATGGGGTACCGTCGAAACGGGCCGTGACGATTTGGTTTACTATTTTTTTTTTGTTAGTTAACAAGAGTTTCGATCTAAGTAGTTTTTTTGAAGAATCCGCTTGGTAATAAACTTCCTCGTGGAACGCGAGGACTGATTCTATGTGTTATAGAGGTTCTATGGGGGATCTCGAGTCGCTTCGATTTCTATTAGTTTAGTGGAAAAGAAACTGTAGTAGTTGGCGGTACGTCTAGCGTTAAATCTGCCGGCACCGAGATTCTAGTTCTAGCACTTCGAACTCGTTAATTAGAGGACTAACTTTATTAGCGTCGAGACAACTTCGCGGGAATGGATGCTACCCTAATATATCCATCCCTAGACCTAACCCGCGGGACCTCCTTTTGTACAGGAACGAGCGCTGAGTTCGATGTTTAGGGGATGAACGTAGCACAGAAAAATTAATATGTCAGTTGTAACACGTGTGTCTATCAATTTTATATACTGCACCATACTGTATTTAATAAATGGCAAACATTGACGAGCACACAATTAAAAAGATGCATCTATACGATCTAGTCAATCTAGTCAATCGTACAACTGTCTAAATCTCGACGAATAAAACTGACTGATTTTCAACTGGACTAAATAAAACCATTTCATACAAGTCTTTTCAAAACCTGAACTGTTAAAACTCGACCCAGGTGCCAGAGTTCATCCCCAAACCCACCCCTCGTACAAAAGGAGCTATCATTAAATTACAATTCAATTCGAGACAACTTTTCTCAACAATTATACAATTCTACGGTTCAAGACTAATCGCCACGGGTCGCTCCGACGTGCTAAATATTTTTGCCAATTCCGCGAGTGATGGCTTCTCCCGTCGTGGAACGAGGCTGTACGATAAAATAGAGAAAAAGGAGGAAGAAGGTTCTTTAACCGGGAGAGCCGTGAAAATCCATCGACAAAATGAAGGTGCGATAGGCCTGCGTGATCGACGGGGGTAACCGATAAGATACGACCTGACGAAGAACAAGAAGAACGATCGTTGTGATACCATCGTAGGTTTTTTTGTAAGGTTTCTCGATTCGGGGAGTTTAGAGGGAGTTGTGCACTCGTGACGAAGAATAAGACGCGAAGACGATTTGGGTCTCGCCTAGAATTTGAGCTTGACCTTACGCTAGCCGCTAGTAGTAATAGCCTACCGATAAAGGTATCGATTACGAGTAAGTATAAATTGTAATTACAGTGTACAATATACAGGGATAGACGTGCGTCACGTTTGGCTGCCCGGGACCTGCCACGCGTCCCTCCGGAGCGGACGATCATAATCTTATCTTTAATATCAACTGTCATTCCTCTTCTAATATCATTCGTTTCTCGAGCAAGTAGGTCCTAGAAACCCTTACGTGTAAGTAAAAACGTCTCTTGTTTCGCCGAGGAACGAGACCGTGGCAGGTTTCTCGTCGATAAAAAACAGCGAATCGTTTTGCAAGAACGATCACAGGATTTTCGCGAGCGGGGCCTCGCGGGACTACACTCTCGGTTCTCGTATCACTAGCATTTACCATTTGTTGTAGTCTCCTTTAAAATCTACGCTCGTTAATTTAATGTTTACAAGAATCATGAGTATGCGGTATCTTTTATCTTCGGAGTTTTTCTGCTCGAAAGTCGATTTAGCTTTCTCCCTAAAAACTGGCGCGCCGGGTGCACCCGTTTTCCCCGGTGATTCTTTTTCTATTTCATCATTATACTTAGCATTCCGTTTTTTTTTTACTATTTCCTCTTCTGCTTCTTCTACTACTTTTTCTTCCTCCTCATCTTCTTTGTGCTCGACTATTCGATCGAACCATACAGTCTCGTCGAATTTTGTTTCTCTTTGTCGTATTTACACGTGTACCGGCGGCGCTCGCAACACGAAAGAAAGAAAACGAGAGTATGGTTGTTTTTGTTCGATCCGGCCGTGCCCCTTTGACGACGGGGAACACGTCTACGTCGACGACTATAGCCTAGTTTACCTATCGCCTATCGATCGATTAGAATTCGAGGGGAAACGTAAATGTAAAACGGTTCGCCGACGACAGAACTACCTGACGCGCGCGATTTATAGTATTATGTGGTAAATAAAAATGAAAGATAAACGGAAAATCGAGGAAAACATAAACTAGAGTGGGGAAAGATAGACAGACAGACAGACAGACGGACAGACAGACAGACAGACAGACAGACAGACACACAGACAGACAGACGGAGAGAGATAGAGATCGAGAGAGATAGAGTATGAAAAAGGAAAATAAAGAACGTCTTTGTCGTATTTGGCTATTTCACACACAACTCTCTGTGTAGTTTTGTATATCCCCTTTTTTGTTCTTCGTTTTTTTTGTTTGTTTGTTGGTTTGCTTCTATATTTGCACGCACGCGATTTGTTGCTGCTTCTTGTTCTCGTCGCTATCTCTGTCGCACTCTTTCACTCAGGACACACACTCGCATCTCGCTCATTTACGCTCTTTTCACATTGAGTCACGCAACACGGCTTACCTATTTATATATATATATATAATATATATTTATATAACAATTATATATTAATTATTATATATTGTTGTATATAATATATTAATATATAATATGTATTTCTAATATATTTATATATATATTTATTTATTTATTTATTTTTAGTACGATAAATCTCCACTTAACTAGAATTTAACAGGGATTATCACTCACTCGGCTCAATGTGCGTACCATTTCCCTCTCGCGTTTACCCCCCAAAGGAGTACTCTGTATTGTGTATGTGTGTTTGTGTATATTATCTGTGTACGTATGTGTGTGTTGTGAGGTTCGTCTTCGATTCGATCGAAAATATATATATATATATATGTGATAGTGGGAAGGTTGGTGATCGAGAACGCGGACTGATATGAATCGAGGAACTTAATTAAAATTGAAACTGTCTTCCGGGTTCATCCCTTAACGCGAGAACTGAGTCCGATGGAAGAACTAGGGGGCGAAGAACTAATGAACAAGGGACAAACGAACAAATGTAAACGACGATTCGAGACGAGGAACTTAGAGAGACTGTTCGATCACTTTCAGTCAGATTTTGATCATTGATCGCGGCAGTCTGTATGATTAACTAATGTGCTGGGCTGCCAATGATTACAAAATGATTCTTTCCGTGTTGATTGACTTTTCTGGAAAGTTCTTCAAAATCGAACGAAACACTGAAAAGCTATGATTTATCGTGAAGATTGTTGAACAGTGATTTTGTAAAACTGTTATATCGCTACCGAAAAATTCATGAAAAAAACACGTAGATAAAGGCGTTAAGATAACGATCGACCTCGAGGAATCGATCACAGGTCGAGACGAGTTAAAGTAACAATTAAAAAAAGTCTTTCCACGTGGTTTTCAGTTCTCCCGACAAAGAGCGACGAAATAAGAGAGCAGGAGAGTCTCGATCGGTCTCGAACATTACCGATCGTTCTTAGAATTCTCGATAAGACCAATTACCAAGCTTCATCGAGCGTCAGCAATAGAATTAGACCGTAAACGAGACCGTGAGTATTAAAGAAAAAACAGGGTTGCGTTTCGGTTTTAGTCTTAGGAACCGGTAGAGATTGCTTTCTGTCTTGACTAGACCCTGTTCAGAGCAGAATCAATGGTGTTCCAAGATGATTTTCTATTCCATCGCGCACACACAAACCACGCATACACACAGACGCACACGCACATACGCAAACACATACAACGCGCGCGTTCACACGTTATTTGGCATAGAAACCCTACCGGTCACACTGCTCCACCGTTTTCCTCTCGCGTTTTTTTCGGACTTTCGCCGGGCTAGCTACCTAAAAAGTGTCTCCACTCGATTCTCTCTTATTTTCGGAGAACCGATTGCTATACCAAAGTGATACAGTTCTTTCCCGGCAGCCATTTCTGCGGGAATCTCGAACGCGCGCGACAGAAAAATAAAGAAAAACAATAATGCGATTGATCTCTTCTAAAAAAAAAACCATCTGAAAACGAATTATATACAACATTCATCCTGTTTTGCCTTTTCTTCTCCACGAAAGCTATCATCCCGAAATATACGAGAATATGATACAATAAATTCATTCGCCGCTTGAAACCACGGCCGGCCGCGCTGCCAGAACAAACTCCTATCGATTACAAGCGATTTCTAGAGAGATCATTGATCGGATCATATACATACATGTATACATATGTATATACACTTTATGTACACACGTCAAACCGGCTGTTGATCATTCTCGTGCTCGAATGGCTGCCGAGTGTCGGATTCGAGACAATTTTCGAGCCAGGACCGGAAACACGGACGCTTCACGAACGTTTCTAGATGATTTTTCTGTGATTATCGTCGCGTTTCTCATCCCC
Source organism: Lasioglossum figueresi (assembly GCA_028455805.1). Taxonomy (NCBI): domain Eukaryota; kingdom Metazoa; phylum Arthropoda; class Insecta; order Hymenoptera; family Halictidae; genus Lasioglossum; species Lasioglossum figueresi. The sequence goes on from CM052200.1 coordinate 32,203,821, forward strand.
GGCTCGTCCAGATCGAGACATAACCCAACTCGGTCGGTCCTCTTTGTCTGCTAATTTGGTTTGCCAATTTTCACGTTGTCCCTGGCGCCCGGTTATCGATCGGAGAAGGTTCGCAGACGCTCCCGACGGACAATCGAGGTCCCCGAACCCGAAGAGCCTTCGGAACCTCGCCCAAAACCGCTTCTCTTCAACTTTCCTCTGATATAGCTCCTTCGCTTTTCCCCGATTTCTGGTTTTCGATCGGTAAACGGCACTGTTCCACGATCTTTGGGGATTCTAGGTGATCCTTTTGAGAATCCAAAGGCGAATGAATTTTGGAATCTTGTCCAAAACATTTTTTTTCTATGATCTTCTCTGATTTTCATTGATTTTTTTTTCATTTTCTCTGGTTTTCGGTTTTGGATGGCTAAGCGGTTTTGTTCAGCGGTTGCCGGGGAATTGTTTTGATAATCGAAAGGCGTCTTCGTGGTCTGAGTGATCTCTGGCGATCAGAGCTTTCCCTTTTTGATAGACAGGTGACTGTTCCACGTCGGCGAGAGTCTAAAACTCGGTCCTAAGAGGCTTCAGCGTCAGCGTGCACGGAGGATCCAGGCGTATTCGCTTCGTGGGGGGGTGATTAACGTGATCGGTGGTGAATGACGATGATGATTGTGTCGACTTCTGGTCATGTTGTTGCTGAGTATAACGGTGTGTGTACTTGGAAGGCTCGCGCTTCGCTGTGCCCACGGCCCTTAGTACGGCGTGAACCTGTTGTAGCTGCCCCTGTACACTGTCGCCTGTGAACAACATAATTCCAGCATTGTTATAAACAGATTGCGGAGCTTTATACGTTTATGAAGAAATTGGTTGTGCGAAATATGAAACAGTAAAAGATTTAAAACATTCAAGAATGTCGTGCTTTTAATGTAACAAAGTCGTTAACGGATGTAATCAATTTTTACGTTATTCCTGCTTCCCACAATCAATGCAAAACATTTTTATTTTGCACAAAGATGTCGTGCTTTTAATGTAACAAAGTCGTTAAGGGATGAAATCAATTTTTACGTTATTCCTGCTTTCCACAATCAATGCGAAACATTTTTATTTTGCACAAAGATCCGCAGTCTAGTTATAAACCTTTCGATCAATTTGTAGAAGAATTTTTTGATAAACTGTTAATTGGACTGCGGATTTTATGCATGAAATAGTTACAGTGAATAGTTAAGTAGATAAAATGTTTACCCCATAGCCGGCAACTGGTCCAATACCATGTCCAAGGTAGGGATCGGCGTACTCACGTCCGTAACTGTAAGACCAACGCAAGCATAGTGTTAAATTTCCTTCGTCGAACATCTCATTGAAAATAGAAATGTACAAAGGAGAGATTTTAAGGATTTACGAGAGGAGATACAAACGTAGGAGTGTCAATCTAAGGATTCTCAACAGGACTATCAGAAGTTTCGGAAGGACTATCGTGTTGGGTCTGGCATTCCAAGAATCTGCGACTTCTGAGGGCTCGGCCTCGATGCCGGGGTCGTCTGTAAGGATAATGCTGTTTTTGTACATCATTCTCGACAATGAATTCCGACTTCGTGTTCATCGAATTTTTCGTCATCTTTTATCATTCGAGTATCAACGCTTCACCCACCGCTCAAAAGGTCACGCAATCTCGTCAGTGGATAAAGTGTTGATTCAGTAGGACCGTCTAACACATTCGCGAGCTCCGATCAACGGTACTTTGAAAGAGACAGACGTGTTTTAGACTGCGTTCACAGTGGATGCGTTTCGTTACTGATCGTTGCAACCGATGTAGACACGTTACATTTTCATACAGATCCGCAGTCTAACGATCGCAGTCTGTGTTCTAACGAATCTGAAAAGAACCTGACTGAAAATGCGCGACTCCTCCAGGCTAAATTCCTTCAGTTCTGTAACGCATCCCCCGTGACCGCAGGCTCGCGTGTCATCATCCCCCTAGACAAGGGATAAAGAGAGGTCCGTCTCGAGGGAGGGGGGTTGAAATTAAACCGAGCGTCGAATGGATTCTTGACCAAAGTACCGTCAACAAGTGGAAAGTTTGAGGAAGCCTAGGGTTTCGGGCTCCGGGGCTCGTGAATGTGTTAATACGTGTCGAGGGTGGTCCGGAACCGTGAAGGGGTTGAAGCGACGAATAGGGAGTCTGGCAAACATCGGTGGCCCCTACGGGGGGTGGTTTTCAACGGTGTGGTGTCCGTTGCAAAACGTGGTGATGGTAGTGGTGGTAGCGTGTGTGTGTGTTTTCTAGCTTACCCCGCGACTGCGGCATATCCTGCGACCGGTTGTGCCGCAGCTGCAGCTGCGCCGTATGCGCGCGCAGCTACTGCCGTGTAGGTCGCTGCAGCTGCGTAGGTGGCCTGCTGCGCCGTCGAGAGGGGCGTCTTCAGCAACGGTGACGCTGCAGCTGCTGCTGCCGCGGCCTGAAACAAGAACCATGACCCGCCATGCAAGGCTCAAGCAAGCTCCAAGACAGAAGATGGTGTCCTAGCGGAGAAACGGTACTAACACGTTCCCTTTTGGCTCGACTAGGTCGTCGCAAGGTTGCCATAAGATTACCGCAAGGCTTCAGCAAGGTCGTCGCGAGGCTACTTGGTCTACAACTTTCTACAACCTTGTACAAGGTTGCTCCAATGGTACAGCAAGGTTCACGTAAGGGTCTGCAAGCTTGCAGCAAGGTCTATCATCTCGCATAACCTTGTGATAAAAGCTACTTGGCGATCGAGGCTATCGTAAGATTGCTACGAGGTTGCTGGAAGATCGTTCAAGCTTGAGCAAGGTCTATCATTTTGTACAACCTTGCGGTACCAAATGCTTGGACTCAGGATCGAGGGTATCACAAGGTTGCTGCAAATTTGATGGAACATTGCCCAAGATTGTCGAAAGTCCATCATCTTCTACAACCTTGTGGTACCAAATGTTTGAACTCGCAATCGAGGGTATCACAAGGTTACTGCAAACTCGATGGAACATTGTCCAAGATTGTCAAAGTGCCATCATCTTGTACAACCCTGTGATACCAACTATTTGATCCGACGATCGTGGCTATCGTTGATTATTACACGGGTGCTGGAAGATCGTCCAAGCTTGTGCAAGGTCTATCATTTTGTACAACCTTGTGATACCAAATGTTTGGACTCACGATCGAAGGTATCACAAGGTTGCTGCAAACTTGATGGAACATTGCCCAAGATTGTAGAAGGTCCATCATTTTGTACAACCTTGTGATACCAACTATTTGATCCGATGATCGAGAGTATCGTTGATTATTACAGGGTTGCTAGAAGATCGTCCATGCTTGTGCAAGGTCTATGATTTTGTACAACCTTGTGGTACCAAATGCTTGAACTCACAATCGAGGGTATCACAAGGTTGCTGCAAACTTGATGGAACATTGCCCAAGATTGTCGAAGGTCCATCATCTTGTACAACCTTGTGGTACCAAGTGCTTGAACTCACAATCGAGGGTATCACAAGGTTGCTGCAAACTTGATGGAACATTGCCCACGATTGTCGAAGGTCCATCATCTTGTACAACCTTGTGGTACCAACTACTTGACCCGACGATCGCGGGTATCACAAGGTTGCTGCAAACTTGATAGAACATTGCCCAAGATTGTCGAAGGTCCATCATCTTGTACAACCTTGTGGTACCAACTACTTGACCCGGCGATCGAGGATATCACAAGGTTACTGCAAACTTGATGGAACATTGTTCAAGATTGTCGAAGGTCCATCATCTTGTACAACCTTGTGGTACCAACTACTTAACCCAACTTGATGGAACATTTTCCAAGATTGTCGAAGGTCCATCATCTTGTACAACCTTGCGATACCAACTACTTGATTCGACGATCGAGGGTATCACAAGGTTGCTGCAAACTTGATGGAACATTGCCCAAGATTGTCGAATCTCCATCATCTTGTAAAACCTTGTGTTGCCATTTCATTGACTACTTGACTGGAAGATCGTCCAAGCTTGTGCAAGGTCTATCATCTTCTACATGTGGTGCGAGAAACTTGAGCTCAAGCTCGAGTTTCATACTAAAGCGTGCTACCAACGTTTGGATACTTTGTACTAATTCGTGCTAGCGTTACTATTACCGTTCCAGTGATTGATCATGATCTGCTGGTCGCTGATAGCATTCCGTTCGGCCGTAATCCGAGATTTTGGGATTTGTGGACCGTGAATCACCGATAGGCTGATTATCCCCGTGAATCATTTTGAATTAATAGACTGCAGGACTGTACGATGAAAGTTGGCAATATTTAACCCTTACGTTGACAGCCTGGTGTTTATTCGCTGTAATTATTTTAACAATTTTCCGTGTTTCTCTGAACATATAAAACTGCTTCGAAGTGCATTTTTTTAGTAAAATTGTACTTGTCCAAGTTGTACACATTTTTCGATGTTGACTTCGAGAAATTTAAGTTGCAGTGGAGTAACTTTTCGACCATGCTGTATTTATTTGGTTGCCAACAGAAGGGTTAGTAAGACATAATGCATTATCATTCTTGTTTCAATAGCCCGTCCAACTTTGTGCATAGTTCGACTTAATATTTAACCATTTGTACTCTGAACAATTAAGTTATATCCAGCTAGTCAGTTGCAACTGGGAGTACATCTAGCTTTATCGGTACAAAGGGCTAATAGTAATCCATCGACATTTGCATAATAGATTTATAATGTCTGTGACCCTTGGGACACTAAAGGTTAACGTCCCTTAACGATTCCAAACGTTGGTTGCCAATGCACCTTCAGAGCATTCTATCGAAATCCTGATTTCAAAGTACGATTAAGTATTCTTTTCTTATGGCAGACCCTGCGAGGACCTTTTCGAGCGCGTTTGTGCTGCGCGTCGACTAATCAGCAACCTCCATAATCATCCTTTAACTGTTCATCTAATATTTCGCTTCTCTCTTTTGCAATATAAAATACGAAATTGACTAAACTTCCCAGAAAATTTTATGTGAACCGAATAATGGATCGCTGTTACGTCGACGCGCAAACGCAATCAAATAATTCGAGCACTGTTCTAAAAATGTGTGATTCTCGAAGCTACAGCTCTTTCTGTCGGTCAAAGCTTCAGGAGGAATGGCTTATGTACAGGGAACGACGCGGAAAATGATCGCACTGTTTGCTCTGCGAAATCGATTTTCGCGGGGGACGCGATACGACGACGGCGCGACGCGTCGCGACGCTGTCGCGTTTTTCTATGCGAGCGTCAAGTGCAGCTGCGCTCTTCTATCCACAGAGAAATTGTAATGGGATTCGCCGAAAAATTTGCTCTCGTTCAACCATCGAGGCTTTTCAGAGGTATCGGGAACACGGTTCGGGTATATCGCGAGAGAAATGGAACGTTTTATTGTTCGTGAGACGCTCTCTTTCTCTCTCTCTCTCTCTCTCTCTCTCTCTCTCTCTCTCTCTCTCTCTTTCTCTCGAGCGTGCACCACGAAATAACGTTCCCGCTATTCGAGATAGGTTTCTCGAGTGGGAGGACGTCGATGTACAGAATCTGATAAAGATATGTCAGCGGAGCGATACGTTGTTTGTTCAGAAAACGCGGAACTTCGATGAGACGGTTTTCGAGTAGAGTAGAATAGAGTGTCTCCTATTTTCAACTTTCACATCGTTTATATCGTTCTTCTCGAATATCTTCTAAATTATCGATCGCATGGAAAAATATGTGCAACAAAACCTGTATACCTGATCAGGCTGCTTCTTTCCTGTTTTATTACTTTTTTCGTAAAACAAACGGTTTTCGAAAAAATTGAGAAAAATGTCGGAGCAAAATAAAAAAATTTTGAAAGAATATATTTCGTTTAACTTGCAGAATATATTTCCGATGAAGAAATATATTTCTCTTATAAACCTCTTAACTGCGGAATTTAGTTTTAATAATCCCCCACAGAGTGTGGGATTAAAATCAAGCAAAATGTCAAGTATACACGTCGAACGCAGGGAAAATGGTCTTATTATAAATTTTACGAAAAACGAGAAAGGATTACATTTATACGTGATAAAAAATTAACGATTCATTCTTGAAACGGTTATTGTCATTGCACCGCAATAGAGATTTCGATTGACGCGTATACACGCCGAACGCAGTTAACTGGTTAAATAAAGTAAAGATCTTGTAAAGAAAACTGCGTTTCTCGTAGGACGTATCGGTGAAAGAGTAAACAAGAGCCAACCCTTGATGTAGAGCGTTGAATAATTGCTTGACCGAAGAATGGGTCGGTGTATTTTAAAACAGTGTATGGTTTTAAATAAATTAAGAACAGCAATTTAGCAGTTCATTCTTTTCGAAGAAGCTCGACCGTTCCCTGGGGTTTAGGCGCCAGCAACAGTGCCGTACTATTTTTCTACAGCCGGTGGATCGGAGTGAACGCGTGGTCGCGTGATTTATGAGAAGCCCGCTTGATACGGCAGGAAAGAAACCGTGTCCCCCGCGAACGCATCATTAATCACCTGGCCCGTGAGAAACGCGCATTTGTTCCGTAGCCAGAGCGTGTGCTCTCCTCGAAGATGATGCGTCCGGTAATGCATTCGTCGGCCCGACTGACCCACGGAAACTTTGCCGGCCGATTTAATTAGATTCGCGCGCGACGTCGACGACGACGACGGAATTCTATTTACTGTCGTGCTCGCAGGCGCGCGCGGCGACTTCCTATTTCCAATTAAAATATTCTCGAGCCGTTCAGTTTTGCACTCTCTCACGTACGGCGGTAGTACGCATCCTTTCGTCGGCTGGGGCTCGTTATCCCGAAGAGTTTAATTAAAACGTCCCGTATAGAGCACGGCGTGATAGGGCATCGGACCGGATAACAGTCTTCCTACGTCCAATTAAAATATTCTAATCTGCTGGCCACGCAAGAACCGGATCAACGTCCCTTCCCTTCATACTACTTTTTTGGGCAACGGGCAAATGGGGGATGATGCCTCTGCTCGAACCAGAGGGGAAAAGAGGGTTTGACTTTCTTCCGTCACCGACGAGTGTAATGTAATTTCGGGATTACCGGACCGGGACGAAAGCTAGAGCGGGATTTAATTTCGGACGGCACGAGTGCTCTCTCCAACAGCCGGCCCGGTCCGACAAGTCAAATGGTAGAGGAAAGTCGCCTAATATAAGCTGGTATCTTTTAATTGATCCTACATAAATAGAAGAAAACGGTATTGCGATGTATCTCCACGAATCTGTACGTCATTTATGTGTATCGTTGAATAACTAATCCCTGTGATCTTTCAGTACCGGGTGTCCCCACATTTGTCAATCGTTCTTCAATCCTTGTGTACCCACCCAAAATGTGTCGATCATTTAAAACCTTCTGTATTTAACATATTTGCATAAATTCTCATTTTAAGACTGTAAATTAACAATTAGCGAGCGAAGCATGGACATTCAGAGAAATTCAGTAATATTTTCAGAGGATATCTTCACGAATCTGTACATCATTTATGTATATTGTTGAATAATCTTCCCGTACCGGGTGTCCCACATTTCTCAATCGTTCTTCAATCCTTGTCTACCCAACGAAAATGTGTAGATCATTTAAAACCCTCTGTATTTAACATATTTGGATAAATTCCCATTTTGAGACTGTAAATTAACAATTAGCGAGCGAAGCATGGACATTCAGAGAAATTTAGTAACATTTTCGGAGGAGCATTAACCAGTTGTTGAAAGAAATGCAGTAAATGGGTGCTCGATTGGCTACGCAAGGGTTAAATTCTCTCCGCTATGTTTTTAAATGAAAATTAGAACGAGATACAAAATAACACGTAATATCGAGGAACAACAAGTCCGAATTTGTTTTCGAAGCGTCTGCACAAGTTCCCGCGAATCTAAACCGTATCGAATCGGGACGAGGATCCTCGCTGTTTCAGCTTTAGGGAAGATATTTTCGCAAACGCGGCGAGCCTCAACGCGGCCCGATTATTTTGCACGGGGATCAAGCCTCCGGCTTCTCCCTGGAAATTCGCGCAGTGGCGTGGCTCGGCGCAAAAGGCCAAGGGGTAATAAGTCCCGTAGTGGTTGGCGAGGTCTCTGGGAAAACGTTAAATAATTTCCGCGCGAAGCCAAACAGCTGGGTCTCTCTCTCTCTCTCGAGTGAGACTCACTTGACCCGGATTCCTCTCGCGAAATATCTGGCCGAAATCGTGGCAGGAAGACTCGCGCGTCCCTCGTTTCGGAAATCAGTTGCACACGCGACCCAGAAACTCTATTTCTCTCTCTCTCTCTCTCTCTCTTTCTCTGTTTTTCCACGATTTCTTTCCCGGTCACGCCGTGCGCGCGCGATTCGCCTACCCAGAACAACAACTGTCGCGAAAACTTTCTGGCGCCGTCGGATCGGTGTTTTCGCGACGAACACGACCCTCCTCTCTCCGTTCCTCTGAACGACGTCGCGAATTATTATTGGCAGTTTTGCGCCGCTACAGAAGAGCAGCGTTCGCAAAAATACAGGGTGATCCATAACCACGTTCACCTCGGGGATCTCCGTTATTTGTAACAATATCGAAGAATGATATCTACAAAATTTGCTTGGCGAACAGGGGGAAATATTCCAAGGGAATCGTTTAGATTCAGATTTCAAAGTCGCCTTGATTTAAATTGAACGTTCGCGTGATGGAATTTTAATCAAAAATTTAGTTTTTCCCATGAACGCGTAAAATCCGCAGCCCGCGAAGTACTAATCGTAATAATGAATGTTTTTAAGCGCTGAAGGAAAAAGAAAAGGAATATCTACTCGAAGAAAGTTAGAAAGCGACCGGATACCGGAGTCGAAGAGCTAGGCGAAGTTTAAACATCAAATATCGACGAGGCAGAATTGTGGAATTAAATGTTAAATATCTATAAAAGCTGCGGACTGGTTCAACGCGGATTAAATATTAAGAGCACTCGTTACACGTTCATCCTGAACTCGGCGAGGACTATCGTGTCCATCGTACATTAGGTTCGGGCATAAATAACTACTTTACTCATCCCTCGCGAGCTCTCTCTTTGCCAAGATAATTTATTACCCGCGCTGATCTCTCCGACGCTCTTGATTTATCGCTAACGAACTACAGATTTTCATTTATTTAGTTGTAGGTCCGCGCTCGCCTCTATTCCGGACAACTACATTTTCCTCTCGTTTTACTCGGGAAGCTGTTTGTCAGAGAGGTTTCCCACTGTTATTTGACGTGTCCTCCGTCAATTAGGGGCAGTAGTTGACAAGTCTACCGCAGTTGTTGTAATAAAATAAATTTGCCGATTCAAAGATATATTGTAATAAAACTAGCATATCGTATGAATAAATAAAAGGGTACACGGTCAGCCATTTTTAGTGATCGATACGCTCCGTGTAGAATTGAGAGAACTATAGAAAAAATTCCCAGTTTAGCAGCTTTCCGTGTCGAGGGACGTTTGTCGATAATCCACAGGCCGCGGAGAAAATTAAACGAACCCTTGAAGTTAAACAAACTTTAACAGCAATTTTCATTGGTAAAAACAATTTTGCAAATTTCCCCTAGGACGGATCACCATTACTTTTTATACACCCTGTACACGGCTGGTCCGAATATTTTCTCGGAGTCTGACTTTTCTCTCTCCTAGAGTCTATAAGTTTTTCCGGATGTTCCTGGATCCAACGATCACAATTCGCGAAGGGCTACGTGATCCTAGGAACTGCATTTCCTCCTGGCATTCGCAGCATGCAACCCCCGCGTGCAAGGGGTTGGATATCTATGCAGCATCTCCGACGCAAGGGCCAGAGATAAATATTAAACACCTGACATTCATCGTTGGCCACGACGAGATTCCATCTCTCGGTATCCGCGTGAACGAATTTTCAGAAATTCTTTAATTTTTTACTATTCTATTCGTTGCATTGAGGACCTTCCAATTGTTGCGTTTTATTTTTCCGATATGAAATGTTCTAAAATGCAACTCGCGTGTTCTGGTTACCGGATGATATCGTTTGTAAATGCTTATTGATTTACAAGCAGCACTGGTACAGCGTTGAACAAATTATTTCATTTAATACGCTCGCGACCAGCTTTTTGTTTCGTTATACACGATTAAAATGTTATATTAAATGCAACGCTCGTCCGCAATGAAATATTTAAATAATTTAGCACAAGAATGGCGTGGAGCCTGCGGATATTATGCTGTGTACTATGATTTTACGTAACAAAATTAATTTGCGACGGTGAAATCCGAAGTCTCTCGAGGTCCAAAAGAACGAATAAATTTCAATATTTCCAATTGTAGAAAGCCTGGTAATAACTCTGTTAACAATCCTCTTTTTCGCGCAAATACCGCTTGGAAACCGTAAAAGGAGTATTTTTTCTGGTCACACTCATAAATTAACGATACAACGCGTGTTCCACAATTGTGCGAGCCACTAATGTAAAAATCCCGGACATTTTTCACCTGGAAAACCGCGAGACTACTTTTATTTCGCCTCGGTGAATTCTGCGACTGTTCAGAAATTCGTTTCAACAAACCCAGGATATATTATATAAAGAAACTCGCGAGCGCTTTGCGCATTGTTGAAATATTTTTCCGTTTAAAATCACGCAGCCAAGGGTGGGCTCCCTCCCTCTCTCTCTCTCTCTCTCTCTCTCTCTCTCTCTCTCTCTCTCTCTCTCTCTCTCTCTCTCTCTCGTTTATTTTCCGAGGCTTTGCGGAAACTGTGCGTTCGCGATCGCCACCCCTTTTCCATCTCTATTCGACATCTCCACCCCTGTTGGACGTTTCCGGACGTTTTCTCGTCGTGACGAAACCGCAACACGGATCCCGTGTTCACAGGTCAGATGTTACGTTAACGATCAACCCTTGACGTTGGCGAAACGTCGACGGCCTGAAAAATGTTGCCTCGATAATTGCAACACGTTTTTTCTTCTGCAACGAAATACTGCAGTCGACTCTTAATTGCTTGGGAGCTCGCGGAATCGACCAATTAACGGCTAGTTTATTTCAACGCTGATGCTAAACGCGCCTGGGACGTGAGAAATAACAAGATTTAATTGTTTGAACAAAATTTATTTAGCCACTCCGCGATTTTTATTATAATGCACCGGTTGATAGAAGTGACACACCAACGTTTGCGCTTCGCGGAGAAATATCGAAACGCGAGTTCAGTAGGATATTTATGTTGCGCAGGTACTCGGAGGCGGGAGCTTTAATATTGTTCTTGTAAATTGAACGCAAATATTTGAATATCCATTCCATGTACTCGATATTTTCCTTGTTCAATGTTGTTTTCTTTTAATTGCGCGATATTATCGTGAAAGGGTGCGTGACTATCTTCCAGCTGTTTTCATTTCAGATTGAAGTTTCGGTTAGTCGCGTTCCTACCCTTTGTAGTTCTGTACTAGATACCATAATTGCTGTCTGACATTGTTATTCTACGTCTCGGAGTCTAAAGAGAGGGTTGAGAAATTGGGTTCGACTCGGGTTAATACCATTTTCGTGTTAACTTTAGGTGATTAGCGTAGCTCCGGGTACATGTAACGTTTATAACGAAGTAACATGGCTAGTTATTCTGGCTTCACAATATTACGAATTATTATGAGCGAAATAATTAATGTTGTACCGTAAGAGACACAGACCAAGAGTGAACAAAGAGCGAACGATGGAATTAAATGGAAACGATTCAATTAAAAAAGATGGTGTTCGTGTTACAACCCGATACGTACACTTCTTTCCAACGTGTTTACAATTACTTTCAATTTTTCTTTATTCCAGCGACGTCCATATAAATTCCACGAATTAAAATAGTCGAATTTATTTCCAATTACATCCACGTTACATTATTTCCACGTAACATCCAGATTTTAATGAAGTTTTTGTATGACATAGAACTCAAATAAATATTTCACACATATTGTTTTATAGCTGCTCGTGTTAAGCTATTCGTGTTAAGGAGGTGAAAAAACCATTTTATCTTCGGAACTATTAGGCCCAGACAAAAATTTCGAAACACAATTTGTGCGTCTTTGAATGACGAATCTTTTGGTATAAACTGATTTAAAAAAAAAGAATTCCACGTTCAGAAGAATTTGATATACCTCAAGAGACTTATACAAAGATTCAATTAAAATCGGAGCGTCACGATTGCGTTGGTTACGATTGATCGAAGCATCCTTCGCGGAACAACCGAAGAGATCTTAATTCCAGCGATCGCGAGAATGTTAGGGAGACTGCAACACTGATTACAAGAAAAGTCCCAGTCCAGAGAGAGGGGGGGGGGGATGAGAGATCGTTAACGGGCGTCGAAGACGAACAACGAAATACTCCCGGAATGAAGCTGTCGGACACGCGAAATGACGCGACGTTGATTTATGAAGGGTTTACAGGTCGGGAGCGGTCGACTGTGCACCCTGTAAGGTCGTAAATCCTTCGGAGAGCAGGAAGATCCCCTAAGGGGGGGGGGGTCCGGTTCCAAGACACGGGACGGAAGGGGCCGAATCGCTACGTCGCGGCGCACTGGCGGAAATTAACCGCGAAAATTCCGCGGTCGCGATTCGACGCACGTGCCGACCCCGGAAATTTATGAGGCGCGTGCACACCCCGTCAGGAACCACGTTCAACCCCCCTTCCATACTTCGCGTCGCTTCAAACCAACAGCGAAATTTTTGCACACGTTTTGCGAATCGCAAAACTTTATCGAGAGAATTCTTGGAAACTACTGAACGAATTACTTTAAGATTTTTCGAACACCGTTCGAATACGGCTATTGTACACGCAAGGGCTCCAAAAGGCATAATTCTTGTGTAAACCCTTTTTCTCTTGCAAGGATTACTTCCGGAACGCGTCGCGCAGAAACCGTGTTGTATTTTGCCGCGAAAAAAATTGAGGGCATAGCGGGAGACGCGAGCAGCGATCGTGCCAAGTTTCGTTTCAATAGCTCCGCTAGTTTCCCGGCAAGAAATTCTCAAAGAACAGCCCATAAGGGCTGTTGCGCGCTTCCAGTTGCAATTTCTTACTTTTTAATAAAAATAGCGAGATGCGAACATCTCGAAGTAGTTAATTATAAATCTGGAGCATCTCTGGCCTAAATTCCATATCCCTTTTCTGCAGCAGCTTGAAAATGTTTCGTACTTTTCAACCCTTTGGTCTCGAAGCAATTTTAATTCCGAAATCAAGACATATCTTTCAACCTAAAAGATTTTTATTCCATGTCATCTTTTTTACACTATACACATGGAATTGAACCTGTTTTTTCATACGAAATTTGAATTTCTAGCCATTTGTAGCAATTTCTAGAATACAGAAGAATCTAATCATTTAAAAACTGTTACGAACAACGATATGGCAATTTTGTCTGGCGTCTCAGAGTCGCCATTCGAGTGCAAAGGGTTAATAAAACTATTCGCATCTCTAGGCAAGTACTTAATTACGAATCGACGATGCCATCATCTCCACTACGATTATCCCGGTCTAACTCTTTTCGGAAGCAGCTTGAAAAATCAGTAATCATGGTTAGGTTAGTTCTAGGTTTCGTAGCCTCGATCCGCTAATGATCCTAAGAGACATGCCTCCTATGAATGCCTTTCTACTTTGAAAGGGTGAAGTTGCCGAGATCCTCGAATTCGTGTCGGCCATTTTAGCTAAATGTATCTATACACGTACACGTACATGACGCGCGAGATCAACAGAGGCTAAGGGTGGAAAGTTACTAAGGTGGCGGGCCACGCGATAGTCGATGCTCGAAACAACCACAGCATCCGCAAACACCAAAAACCTTCTCGCTAAGTTCATGCTCGGGACACAATTTAAACCGTTCGAACTCTCATTCTACCAAGCGACTACTGTTTTGAACATGTTCGCTACAACAATCGTCCGCTCGATCTCCAAAACTTCTATCCGGGACACACTGTATCTATCCTTTTAATCAGCCACCGAACAGGATAATAAGAGGATTCAACCGAGGGCTTCCGCCGCGTTCCACGAAACTTCAAACAAAGCTTAAAACAAGACTTTGGTCTCATTGTCCATACTCCCGCGACTGTGAGGGAACATTTATTTTGTTCTGATTACAAAGTGACTGAGAAAAACATTGACTTTAAGAACGAGCACAGGCAAAATACTGAGAAAATTTTTTAATCGAACTTATTAACGAACTTATTGAACGAACTTGTTAATCAAACTAATGAAACAAAAAATTTGAAACCGGTTACCGGACCGTCGACGGTCGGTTTTCCTAGCTTTTTCCAGCTGGATCGCCTAATCGTTGTGACGAAATTCATTCGACGAAGCCGTTCCGTTACGAAAGGGCTTGTCCGGGGTTGTTCGGGGACGGAGGGCGTGCCGTCGAACATTCGAGACCCGGAATTCCAGCAGTCACTACTTCCGCTCGGGTTTTCGTCACAAGCGAACGACAGCCCTCGCGAGAACTAGACTTGGGGTTGATGAAGGGGGTGTTAGGGGGGTTGAAGCTGAGGACGGTCTCGATTAACTCGCTGGCAGAACTAATTCTGGGGGTGGTTGGAGAAAGAGAGAGATAGAGAGAGATAGAGAGAGGGTGGTTGAATCTGTCTGGGGGTCTAGGTTGAATTCGCAGCAACTCTAAACTAACTAAAGAACACTTTCTAAAATACTCGGCCGGGTCTGCGGAGTGCTCACCAATTTCAATCTTTGTTTCGAGCTGGAAACTTTGGGGATCCTCGCGCTAATGGAGAGGACGTGGGGGTGTTGGAACACCGAAGAACTTTCGACGGTTGTAATCTCCATTCTCGCTCGCGTCGATGGAAAGTGAGACGCGGAGAACCCTCTTCATGTTATTATAATACACTCGACGATATTGTATAATGTATTCCCGCCTTCCGGCTTCCGCATCCGGCGATTACCAGATGGCTCTCTCTCTCTCATTTCGCGAATGGAGGATATCGGTATTTAACCCCTTCGCTGTGTCGGAGAGCTCGGTTTGATACTCGATGCAATTTCTGACGCTGGAACCACCGCGAAAGCGAAAACATTCTGTTTCTCCGACGATCCAATTGAACTGCGGATTTTCAAGCAGTTTCTTTTACAATAACTAGACGAAATGCAAGACAATAGAATGTTTGAACATTAGACAAAAATTAAAGAGGAAAAAGTTATAAGTAGACTGCGGATGTTCATGCAATTTTCAATTTTTGCAGACGAATTTTAAGAAAGTGGAATAAAATAGAATCTTATTTTCCGTGGCATATTGAACTGCGGATTTCAAGCAGTGTTTTACAATAACTAGGCGAAATGTAAGACAATAGAATGTTTGAACATTAGACAAAAATTAAAGAGGAAAAAGTTATAAGTAGACTGTTGACGCTTATGCAATTTTCAATTTTTGTAGATGAATTTTAAGAAAGTGGAATAAAATAGAATCTTATTTTCCGTGGTATACATATATAGTAGTCTTTTTAGATCTGAAATAAATTAAAATCGTACTAAATTCCGTGTCACGTTGTCTAGTTGTAAGTTTTAACTGCATTGTTTTTTAGAAATGAAGGTGACCTAAGCTATAGCATATACAGGGTGAGTCACCTAAGACAAGTCACCCGAATAACTTCTACATTTTTTGAGATAGGAAGAAACGTTTTACACAAAAGTTGTTTTTTTATCAGGTAGAGGTGCTTAGAAGATTTTCCTGAAAAAATGTAGAAGTTTTATTTACTATTTAGTAGCTTGTCTTAGGTGACTCACCCTGTGTTGTAGAATGTTAAAATTTTATTTATTCAAACGTCGTTAACATTTTTTCTATAAAATTATATATAGATAAATTAATTTTATCTATAAAAGCATTCCATCAGCTGTGAAGTTCTTGTAGTTCCAGCATCAGCGAACTAACATTTGTTCATCCAGTTCCCATATCGAGGTAAAATTTTTTACACATAGTGAACGATGATCTACTAGCCTGAGATAACATTCGACTAACATGCTTGTAAAATTCATCATGCTGGGATAACTCAAAAACTATCGAATAAATATATATATATACATACATATATATGTATACGACTCGTGACTGTGTGAGAAACATGAAAACCGAGGGAACGTGGGGCTTGATGAACGCATCGAACAGCGAAAGGGTTAATAACTATCCAAGACTACATTCCGTATTCGTGTGAACCTCGACAAACAAATTTCGGAATTGTTCTCGTGCCTCTCGAAGTGTAATAAAATCGTTCGATCAAAAAATCACAATTTTCTTTCTACGAAAGCAAATTGATTCTCCCCCGGGCGAAACGCGCGGAAAGGTGAACACTCTCCAAACTGTATAATACTTCGTAAACCAAATGCTACTTAGGGCTGGAGGTGTGTCGTCATGCAGATAAATTGTTGAATTAACAAAAAAGAATGAGATCACACTCGGATGAAGAAAGGGAGAAAGTAAAAACAAAGAAAATTTTTCTCGCGTTCGCCGAGTCTAAGAATCGTGTTTCCTCGCACGAAGGGGATGAAACGGAGGGTGCGATTAAGAAGGAAAAGGGGAGAAAATGGAGAAATTGAGAATCGTTGTCTCTGACGATCGGTGAGCACTCCTGACCGGTGTCCAAACGAAAAAAACAAGTGGGAACGAAGGCTCGAGGACAAAAGGTTGATAAAGAGAAGACAAATGGGGCCGGACGGGGGAGGGGTTGATATGTGAGAATAGAGAAATAAAAAACAAAGAAATAACAGACAAACAACGGGCGAAGAAATGTTCACGGGCGGACCCTTAAAATTCCTACCTCCAGGGCGGGCGCTTTAGCCTGAAACACAAACGGCAAACCTGAAAAGAAGTTTAAGGGGGTGGGCGGCAGGGGGCGAAGGGTCGATTTTTCGCGCCGCGATTCGAGATATCGACAGACATTTCTGTCGCTTTGTTTTACCATTGGTTTGCCCTGAGACGAGATGGACGATGATCAATGAGTGGCGAGAGAAAGATGGAGAAATCAGGCGACAAAATGCAACAAGATGCCGCGCGTGACGCGACGGTGCCGTTTTCGATTGTCAAGAGACGCTTTTCGTGTTGTAAGAATTTTTCAAAAATCGTTCAGTGTCGCTTTTACCTTCTACGGCGGTACAGAACGAGTATATCTTGTTTCTGTCCTTTCTTTCTTAGAATTCTTTAGAATTTAGGTCTTTCCAGGTCGAATTTATAGATTTTTTAGTAAGACACGATTGGCATAATTGATGGAGGGTAGTTTCACCCCCCGACGAGACCAAAAAACGTCCCTTGGTAGAACAGTGCTGGGTTCGAGGATCAATTTGTCGCGATGTTTCTCTTTAACACGTTCAATCGCTTTCCAACGATACGTTACAACGATCCTCGATCAAAGACATTGAACGTGTTAACGAAGACAGCCTAGAATTCAAGAAAGATATCGCGCGTGTCACGAGGTCGATCGTGCCGCGGTCCATTTGCGAACCGACACTCTCGCCGCTCTCCCTCTTCGGTGTATGCGAAAAGCAACGAACAGAAACAAAAGAGAAAAAAAATTCTCGCGTGTCTATTAAAACGTCGGGTAGTAAAGCCTGGGAATTCATGCAGCGGCGAACATTTTTTTTTTTTCGTTTCGCCGTCAGGATTTTCGTAACGCCATCGCGTCGCCGTGTACGTTTCAACGTCGACGAAGAGGGGAGGGACAGTGAGGGGGGCACACGTAGTTCGCAAAATGAACGCGTTGCGCGAAATTAATTTTCATTCCGCTCGGCGGATGCGAGCGCGAGAGAGCTACGGAACGACCTGTCGGGGCAAGCTCGAAAATGATAGCTGTCGTTGCCCGTTTCCTGCGACTGTATTTTTCCGATTTTTCCTGCCCCGCTTCCCTAACCCCGAGCTTTTATCGGGACTGTCTCACTTAACTTTTGTCACCTGAAATATTTTATTGTTCACGTTTCGCTGTGCCGAGCCAAAGCGACACAACGTTGTTCCCGCTCGCTTCGAGCTATTCGCTCTCGACGCGGAACAGCCTCGAGGAAATATTCCGTTCGAGCGGATCTTTGTAAAACGAGCCGAACACAGGATGGTCCAAGATTCGTCTGAGAGCGTCAAAGGTTCGCCGAATTACTCCGACAGAGGCGAACGTGCTCGGTGAAAGTTTATCCAGCGAACTCGCGTTAGGAAAATAATGGTCTTTGCCCTGAACGCCGATGTAGCAGGTCAGTGTGCGATAAATGGTAACAGGAAGTAAGTTGCTTGGCGAACAAGTCAATTTATTGTTTTACCGCTATACAAATTTTTTTAGAAATGCTCGGAAATCTTCGAGTTATTTATTAGTTAAAATTTTCCTATTTTATCCCTCGTATCATTCGCCACTTCGAGAAAGAACAGAATATCATTGGACCATCCTATACGCACTCCTAGAAACTTCTCCCGAATAAATTCTCCGTGAATAAAACATTTGATTGAAAAAATTGAAAAAGAGTGAAAACCGAGACTTTTTTACGGTTTGTTTAATTAAATGCTAAAGCAAAATAAGTTCCTGATCGCGCTCCTATGAAATTCGAGAAACCTAGCCTACCATAGGCCATTCTTCGAGACAGATATTCATTTGTAAATTTCGAAGCTATTGGAAAACGGAAAAATACGCAGGAACGGGCAAACTCGAGAATAAAGATAGATAGATAGAGAGAGAGTGAGCGAGAGAGAGAGGCAGCCGGAAAAAATAGGCGAGAGCGCCGGTAGATGAAAGACCGCGGAGAACGAGATAGGAACGGCGTAATTGTTATCGGTTTCACTGCGTTTCCACGTGTGTGCAAGCCTGGCAAAACGTGTCAACTAACGTCAGCTGTTGCTTGAGGCCATTCCAGCTAAACGGGTCCGGAACAGTTGCAGACTTTAGTCAATATTTCTGTGCCTTCTTTCCTCTCTGTTCTAGTTTGCTTCTTTTCTTTTTTTTTCATCTTTACTTTTCTTTTATCTTTCGTCTGTTGAAACGTCCTACGCGCTCTGTTCCCGTCGATCGACGAGCGTCTCGACTCGCGGGTATCGATCCCGAGCCTTTTACCGTGCAACAATCAATTTTCTGTTTCGAGTATCTTCGTCCACGTTTCCTGGAGAACCGTTTCCGGTCTGCGATCAGATGGAAACCGGATTTCAATCATCTCCCCGAGAATAAAATTTCAGTTTTCTCGGACGAGTACCGATTCGAGACATCGGGAACCGTGAGCGTTGTCTCGACAAATTCGATCACGTTGTTTTTCCCGGTAGTTCGATACTGTAGTCGTTTGATTTTTCTAACACGGAGCTCTAGGATACTCGAGGCGGAAAATTCTTGTCGCAATTTTCTTCAACGAGATCGAGACCCGGCTCGTTTGCCAATTAATTACCGATAATCTATCGGCGGCGTCTAAAAGGTGGTCGATTAACGCTGACGTGACGATCAGGCCCTGGGGCGTTGCTCGATTTAATTAAAAACTCATTCGTCGCCGGCGGAAACAGAGCGCGGGCGATAATTTCCGTCGGTAAATCGGCGGGAACGTTTCTCTCACCTGCAGCCTGTAGTTGGGATCCTGTGTCGCTGCGTGCGCTGCTAGGAATGGGTCGTAATAAACACTGCAAAAGAAAAATCGCAAGTTAGTCTCACGGGAAAAATTCTCCAAGTGCCTTGCAACCGGATACGTTATTAATTGCCGTCGGCTTCCTCGTTTTCATTCCTTCCTCCACTCGAGCATTCAAGTTCTTCGCACCGCGATTCTACCTCGTGAATTCGTTCGTTATTATTAGACTGCGGATCTTTATGCGAAATAAAAAAATGTTTGTATCGATTGCAAGACACAGGACCAAATAAACATTTCTTTCTTCTTTTAATTGTCTTGTTAAGCTGAAGTTGATACACCGATGTCCTTGAATCTTCTTAATTAGTCCACTGCTTTAAATTGCACGTGTCCATTTTTGTCGCAAATGCATAAAATCCGCAGTCTAGTTATTATTTATTAATAGACTGCGGATCTTGATGCGAAATAAAAACTTTATAAATGTAAGGTACCAGAATGTCTTGCACTTAACACAGACAATCGCAAAGTTGCGTAAAGACTTGCACGGTCTCGTATAAATGATTAATAAAAGTTGAGCTCGAGAAAGGGAATTTTGATCTGGAATATTCTTCGATAGAATATATTTGCAACTCTTTTTCACCACACGCGCAGCGTTTTTCCTCCCGACAACAGATTCCTCGGAGAAGAATCGAATCGATTCCTCGGAGACTTGAATGCCCAGCGTTACAAACGTCGATCGAGCTTACACTCTTATTTCCGGCAACCATGTTTGCCCAATAATTTGACTGGAATTGGAAGCTCGATCAACGGAAAGGGAGTACGTTTCCCATTTTTCCGCGGAATTGGAAGCCGGGCAACGATCGAATCAAGATTTCGGCCATCGTGAAAGTCGAGGAACTCGTAGCTGTATTCGCGACGGAGCTTTCGATCTTCGACTTCCGCCGTCTTACGTTTCCACGTTTCGACGATGATCGAAACCCGATTTCAGTTTCTACGATCAACAATACAGCGTCGAAGGGCTCCCTCGAGCCATTCTCTACCTCCCGGGAATATTGTTCCCTCGAATCAGCGAATATTCGCTCCATTACGACCAAAGAATCGCGTCGGTCTACGCGGATACGGACTCGGAAAAATTTATTCTTCAATTGTTTCGACCCGAGCCATTAAATCTTTACGATTTTTCTCGGAAATTCTTGAAACACCGTCGTGGAAACATTTTAGCAACTCGAATTTAGTCTCTTCGGAGTTCAATATCATTTTTATCCCGTCGATTGAAACGAAAATGAACATCTCCTCTAAAAGATTGTAATAACTTCGTAAAGGAGAATTGTCCGAACAAATCGCACTCTTTAAAAGATGTGAGAGAATTTTGAGAGAAAGGTTTTTTTCTCGAAAATGTAACAAATTGAAAATTGGCAAATTTTTCTAGTCGTCGAAATAGAAACAAGTTTAGAGGTTTATCGGCTCTATCGGACGAAAGATCAAACTTTCTCGTCCATCATAGTCGTCCGTCGTTAACTCGATTCGCCGCTCGTTATCGGCGTTTTCCAGCAAAGTCAACAAAAATTCATAAATCACGGCGTGTGGGATCCTCCATCTGAAAGCGCGTCATAGCGATCGGCGAACCACGATCGACGATTCTGAATGGGGAATGAACGAGCCGAACCTGTCACATGTCATTGACCCGTCGCTCATGCTGCCGGGTAACGCCATTCTTCATTCATGAATAATTAAACATGTTATCCTAACGCGACACTGACAAACCCATTTTAACCCTTTCAAGATCGCCCATTTAATTCTATTTCAAAAGAGACTCGTCATACTTTCAGATATTTCACCTGCAAAACGTTCAGACATTTGCAAAGAAGTGAACGAATAAAAAGAAGAAGAGTGACGTTTCGCTGGCAGAATTTCATATCGAAATCCTCGCGATTCTAACCCTAACGAACCGAGTCCCTCGGATTCGCCATTCTTCGTGGTTCGCCGAACGCGAAATCGCGATTTCAGGAAGAGGATAGCGATCCTCGGTAGTTGGAAGAGGATCGGATCGCGATTGGGACTTGCAATTACGTTTGTTCTCTCTGGGAAAGCGAGGGAAAAGAGGGTGCTCGTGTCGGTTCGGATGCACAAAGGTTCGGATGCACTAGAATCGGTGCATGCGGGTGCAGTGGTTTCGACAGGCGGGCTCTAACGAGCCGAGGCACGTGCATAGCGTGGGTTACTCGACGCGTGCTGGGTTTCGATGACGCCCGATGATTCTCGAGCCTCTGCGCCACTGGCAAATTGTCCAAATTTTTCACCACAGACCCGGCCAACCCGAAATCGACTATCCCACACGGTGCACGGAGTGCGAATCTCTCCGTGCGAATTAATCAACCTTCGTTTTGTTCGCCGCGATCAAATAAGAAAGGTTAGTGACTCCGTTAACCCTCCGACAACGGACGGATTTTATAGCTATATAATTGCCAATACGTAGAATCGTTCGCAGCGCTAATTAATCATTTTTAAAAATTTATTTTTGACGATGTCTCGGGTACGCAAATTAGTCTTTCCGACATCCTCGGTGAAACAATATCGAATAAAATTACTTTTATATAATATTGTGGATAAATATAAAATTGAATAAAAATATATTGAGTAGAATTAATTTAAAAATTTAATATTATCGATGGATATTAAATTTAATCTATTCAGTTAGGTGAATTGCCACAAATTGAGTACTTAAATGACAACTTGGATGTTCCCGGTCAAAATAGACCCAGGCACAGCCGTCGGAGGGTTAAATAGCAGGAGAGGCCACAGTGGTGGGATTGTCGAGTTTAATTAAACAATTTCTGTCGAATCTATTGCAAAAATAAGCTGACCGTTGTACGAGCGTTTTTGACAATGCTCATTACGAGATTGCGGATCTTTGTGGAAATTAAAAATTGCATTAATAATGCATTAACAATTGCAAGAAAGAGAAACTTGCCCCACGATTTATGTTACGCTTTCAACGATTGAACTTTTTTTATGCCTGTACGTTCTCCAACAGCTGTACACGTATAAAACCAAATATAATTGTATTTCGATTATAGGAAATTATCGACGTACAATTTTATTAGAATCTGATCAAAATCTTCATCACGAGTCAGACACGATATTGCAGGGGTTAATGATTTCAATAAAAGAGAGATCATCTGTTGCCACGTTGAATTTTTTAAATTCTCTAACAAGTTTGAAGTTCATCTACTCAATTTTACTATAAATACATAAAGACCGGCAATTTACTAATTATTTATCAAGATAATTAACATTTAATGCATGACCAGGCCACCGCTGCGACCTCTCCTTGTCAGTCGTTAAGTTAACCAGTTAACTGCGTTCGACGTGTGCACACGTGAATCCAGAACTCTATCGCGGTGCAATAACAATAACCTTTTCAAGAATGAATTGTTAATTTTTTATCAAATAAAAATGTAATCCTTCCTCGTTTTTCGTAAAATTTATAATAGGACCATTTGTTCCGCGTTCGACGCGTACACTTGTCGTTGCTTGATTTGAATTCCGCAACTCGGTCGAGGATTTTTAAAACTAAATTCCGCAGTTAAGAGGTTAAACCTAATTATTTTTAATTGATCCTAGACAGTCGGCTTTAATAAAAAATGCAATAAAAACTCCGCAGTCCGTTGATAAAGAAGATGCACGATTTTTTTGATGATTTTTCCCAGCGCGCAGTCGAGTGACCCTCGCGTTTCGAAGCGTTTCGAAGCGTTTCGTTAAGTTTGAGGTGTTGATCGAGTGACCAGGCGACACAGGCGACCTCAAGGAGTCTATAGGAGGTCTACTTACGCAGGTGCGAAGGGATGCAGGGCCGTGGCCGCGGCTGCAGCTGCAAGCGGCCCTGGATTTCTGGCAAGTGCAAGCGCAGCTGCGCTCGTCGGAAAGGCTGCCCTCGCAGCGCTCACTCTGCCTCTCTGGATGGCGACTCCTCTTAGCGCTGCGGCTGCAACAACACACAAACGCACATGCCAATGCAAGCCTACCTTTGTCATCTTCAAGGTGAGTGGTCCTCGGTCCAAGGTCGTTTCGCTGGTCTGGGAGCTGCGGCCTTTTCGCACACGGAATTTTTGCACGAGTCGACGGCGACGAGACGAGGACCGTTTTCCGAGACTTGGAGCAATGGTTCTAAACACGTTCACCCTGAGCCATTTCACCGATCTAACCCTTGACTGGTATTTTTGAAAACTTCAACGGAAAGATCAAGGCTGGCTGAGCGAACAGTGGATCACTCAGGGTGGAACTTGTTGGGGGATCTCTTTGGAACGACGAACGTAATCGTGACACTAATTACGTTCAATAAATTCAGACTCGTACCGCGCAAGTGATTGTTTCAGGAGGAAGTTTGACTGGTTGTTACCATCTTTGATGACATTTCGTTGTTTGCAGAGAACCGACCAAGTTAAAGTGCCTCCCCGCTGCTGAAAGAAGTTTGCTGTACCGAAAGAACAGGTCGACGACCCGTCTCAACGAAGTGCAAGAAACCGATGTTGAAGTAAACAGATCGCTCGAAGTAAACACATCTATAGAGCGACGCTTTTGGCAACGGCGCTATGTAAGAAATCCGATCCATACAGAAAATGGTGCAGAATGTTTAAAGGACGTGGTAAACAGCATCGAGAAGAAGATGACACTCCGACAGGAGACTCGTCTGCTCAGAAAATTAGCGGAAATGCTGCGAACGAAGAGGATTCGAATTCGCCAACGCATGAATTCGTTTTGGCAGTCGATCCGTCCCCGGAAACTGTCGCGGAGTCTTCGTCGAGGGTGAGGGATTTCACTATTAGGTTCTGCGAGGACTCGGTGGTGGAACGACCCACGAGACAACAGCCGAGGACACCCGAGAATTTGCGGAAGTGCAGAGCGATCATCGACTCGCCTTTGATCATAGTGTTAGCTTGCATTTTCTTCGGCATGTTGCTCCCTTGCTCGTTGGTGTACTTGACTGTACTACAATTCTAACCTGGGGATAAAGAGACGACGACGATCATCGAACAGAAATCTGTGTGGATCTCTCGTAAATCAGCTCCGGATCAGCCGCGGCTGCTGTAGATCGATAGAACGGGAAGAAGAAAGAAAAACGGGAAGATAAATCGGCTCGCTGTTCCGTTTCTACACGGTATCTTCGTAAACAGGAAGTCTACTGTCGAAGAAAACGATCCGATGCCAGCTAAGACGTCCTCAAATTGTAGGATTGATCCAGTTTCAATTCCAATTTCATTAGAGATGACACAGTGTGCTGGTTGCCTCGTCGAGGATACTAATCTACTGCCGGTAGATTAACGGAAAGGGAGACTGTTGCTGTCCGCGGATTCCGAGAGAGAAAGGGGAAGATTAATGATAGGAGATGGCTTTCTGAGGAAGCAAGTATGCTATCTCTAGGGATACCGAGAGAAAGAACGCGGTATGAAGAAGGCTCATCAGGGTGGAAGTAGTTTTTAGATATGAACTGGTCGCTGAAGATGGAGAAGATAACTTTGAACTGTCTTTGACGTGGATCATCGTAAACAGACCCTTCTGATTCTAATTAGGACGGCACCAGTCTTCAGGCACGAAGAACTAGGTCCTAAAGTTACAGAAGATACTTGTAGATAAACAATTGTACCAGCCTAAACGTTTCCAGCAATAAATCCGAATGTCCAGTGCCGTCGAAAAGGCGTACCATTAGCTTGAATTGGAAATACAGATTGAAAGCGCCCGGCCCGCAGCATTCGTTGTACCGATCGAACTGCGTGCGAACGACCGACCGAAATGATCGTCCGGTTTCGGAAGAGCATCGAGAAGAAGAAGAAGAAGAAGAGGCTATCGAATGGCCACGAGTTTCTCGGAGTCCATTGACGATCCCTCGTAAAAGGGGGAGGAAAGCTTTCTCGTCCCGTGGCGATTGTTCGACCAACAATTAGGAGAAGATCGGCTCTCCGAAGACGTCTCCAAAGACGTCGCGTTTGCGTCCTGATCGATCCGATCGATCCCGAGCAATAAAAACTGATGGTTTCTGTGCCTACCTTTTGTCCTCGGCGATCGAGCGTCGATCGTTCTCGATCGTTTTTCCGATTGCACTCGCGCGGGTCCACGTCTGTCTCGAAGAGATCAAGAAACCTCCGTTTTCTACTCTTTCGCTCGGAGAGGATCACTTTCGATCAAAGAGATTTCTTTTTTCATTTTTTTTTTTCTTTTGTTACAGTACGAGAACACTGTACGATGCCAATTCTATCGTTCGAGAGGAAGTATTAAATCGTTTGATCGGTTTCAGTTTGCGATTGTTCGACGATGACTTGAGTCTCTTCAAGGCACAGACGACCCGCCGGCGATTAGTACGAAGAAGCATACTCTGGTTAGGCTAGAGAGAACTGGGTACAACGAGCAACAGTAACAACAACAATCAGCAACAACAACGGGAGTGGTAAACAGTCAACTACCGTGCAAAGTGGTCGCACGTGGGCGTGTTAGGCCGCGCGGACGTTAACAATCCTCTTTTAGAGGATGTTCAGGATATCCGCCGCGCCGGATGTCGGCGTCGAGTTTCAAAGGGTGCGGAAAGAACAAGACTAACAGCGTGATGCATTTACAGCAGGCACATTCCAAACACGTGGGGTCTTACAGGGTGGTGAGTGTTAGGCGACGATACTTAAGTACTATGATCTGTGGTCCAAAGCGTTCCGAAATTAAAGAAAACAATTGCTCGTTAAGACATCGATCGTCAAACTAGACATACGTCTTCGAAGTCGCTTGGACAAGCAAGACATACTTGAAAGCGTTCATCACATTTTTATCTGATTTTTAAACTGGCAGTCTTTATTTCTTCTTGACAAGATATGTAACTTGAAAAGAAAAGAAAAACTTAAAGAACACGACAAAATAGAAATATATACATTCGTAATTGTAATAGAAACAATTTAATTATTTTTTGGAAGACTGAAGAGCTGAATTCTATTTTATCCGAAGGGTTAAGATAGCTTGAAAAGAATAAGAGGATCTCGACGAGATCGCGAACAAGCGTGCCAATTAAAACGTTAAAAAGCGTGACAATTAAAACGTTAAAAAGCGTTCATTTAATACTCGATTAATTTGTAGGTGCAGCGAAACGCGAACTGCAGTTTAATTTCGGATTATTTTTTGATGGATCGTGAATGAAATTTTAATGTTTCGTACGACAGCGACAACAATCTCGTTTCCCGCGGCTGTGTTGGATTCCATGATCGAGTTCGCGGCGTCGAAATGAGTCCGATCCGAAACTCCGGACACGTTCGCCTTTCATCGAGTTCTACGAGCGTCGCGTGCCCCCAATTAACGATAATTAATTGATCGACCCGCCGCAATTTCAGGCTTAGGAAAATCAGTTTCACCGCGAGCTCGAACGTTTGACAATGGCAACGCGTGAATTCTGTTTTCCATCGAGTAGAGATCACCCGAAGATCTCGTCGACGATATTTTCCGGAAATTAATAACATTCTCGTTCGTGGATATTAAAATTGCACTTCGATTGAAAAGAAACAGATGAACCCTTCTCTCGTTATATCAAATCCGATACGTTATGAAGATATTTCATTTAATAATTCCGAGGATTTCATTTCGAATATCGAACATTGGCCTGTTTATTTATTTACATCTGGTGATGATTAAATGATAATGAAACTGTGCTTGTCCATCGATAATCTTGTGACGTTCGAAACGTTCCTGGGCGAGTGAAATTTGACAAGATACGAATTTAATTAATGAACCGATGTAAATTGTTTACGCGATCAGTTGTAATTTACAAAATGTCGCTGACAATCATTCGGGAGATACCGATCTGCATAAAACGGGAATCAAAATGAAAAAGCAACTCGTGATCAAACATTAACTGTTTTTAATAATAGTTTTAATAAGCTGAAGTAGAAATCCTTTAACGTAATTACTATTTTACATTCCATTTAAATATTATAATCCTAAATGCATACAACCCGCAGCTCGCTAATGACCAATTATAGTTGATGCAATCACGAATAAAGTCACGTCAAAGAAAAGGGCAAACAGTAATAAGTCGTTTCTTTCCTGCCAGGGAGCTGTTTAAAATAATATAGGCTTGCACTTTTCAGTAACCCTTAATAGGCCTCAAATTAATTGCAAATTGAACACAGTCACGGAATCCTAAAGCACCGGGTAGAAAACCGATATGTCGTATCTTCGAACCGACTAGCGTTCAACCAAAACGTTTTCGCCTCTCGGTTTTCGAGCGTATAAATAAAAATAAACGATTACAGCTTTCGGCCACAGATCGATGGTCTTCGGCGTCGCCCTAAATGGCGTGTGGGTATCGCTAATAATGTGATAAAGGAATATCGATAACGTGTGCCCCAGAGAGAAGAGCGAGTGCGGCGTGGGGGTGTGGGTGGAATACAACACAGGGGTTGGAGGACACATAGAAAGGCAGAGAGAGAGAGAGAGAGATAGAGAGAGAGAGAAACAAAGAAATAGAGGAAGACAGAGAGAAAAATAGCGAAAGGGAATAAAAAACAAAATAATTTCACCGGTGCACCGGTCTGTTGTTTTTCCCTTCCGGTGTCTCGTTTCAAGAACGAAGAGATCCCTTCGTCGCTGTATGATCAGATCGTTCTCGTTGAACGCGGAGAAAACATGTTTCCAGGGGAAAACAAGGCCGAAGAAGAAAAAGAAGTAGAAGTAGAAGATCAAAAGGAGAGATTGGAAGAGATCTAGGGGAACGGTCTCTGCGAGAGATTGCCTCTTTAATTGTGGACCATGATTCCGTTGCCAAAAGCATCTCGGACAGTTCACTGAACCGCGGCCAAATCGTTTTCGCGAGATCTTGCGCGAGACAATAGAGAGAAAACTTGCGTTCGACGTTTCCGAACAGTCGAGAGATTCGTTCGATTAAAGATTTTCGGTTTTTTCGTTTGACTTCCGACACTGTCCGATATTCGCACAGGAATTCGTGAAAAGTTGATCGGTACGTGTACGAACACACGTTTTCATAGTTCGAAAAGCGGAGCCCGTTTTAAGGGCTCGTCCTCGAGGCAATCTCTTAATTTCGATTGGTTTTCACCGGTCTGTGTGCCGAGAGAAGAAGTGTCTCCTCGTCTAGACTCCTTATTTGAACAATTATCTTGCTCCGTGGCTCGCGAGAAAGTGGATTATTCCGTCCTATCGCGGACAGCCTGATGGAGGTACTCTTTCTGGTCGATTCTATGCACCGACTCTGTCACTCAGCTTTCTCGAATTTTTCAGCAGTTTTCGTGTCTCAATTTTGCTAGAAATGTTTCCAGGATCGTTAAAGTATCTGATTGTTCTAATAAAATTCAATCGGACAGTTGAACATGGCTAGAAATACAATTTACTCGGACGTGTCTGTGTGTGAGAGAGAGAATTCTTTAATGTTCTCCGACCAAAGACATGTTTCTCGGAGACACGTACAAGGGTTAATTAATTGTATCTACTACCAAGAAGAAACATTCTTGAAATTCCTCTTAATCCTGCCCTTAGAAATCCTGCAATTTCCAAAAGCACTTTTCCAAAAACATTTTTATCGGACACAAGAGTACTTCGAAGTGAATTTTGAAGTAGCGAATAATTTTCTGAAGCATCTTTAACGTTCTCCAACCAAAGAGATGGTTTTCAGAGACACTGTTTTCTCTCGATACTTGAAAACGAGTATCTACGGGGATACGGAAGGTTGAGTAAGATTGAAGATGGTTGAAAGGGGTGTGGAAATGGGACAGTATATCGTGCTGGTTTCGTTAAATCTCGCTGTCAACTTTCCGGGTTGGGATTATGAGAAGTCTCTGTACCTTCGTCTCGCTGCCGCCCTAGGTGCAAGTACGAGGGGTGCAGCTGCAGGGGATGGTGTGACCGCGGCTGCGGCTACCGCTGCAGCTGCAGCTGCCGATGGTGCCGCTGCTCCCAGCCAGCTCCACGGCATGGCCGGCAACCTGTATCCTGTTTTTGTCAGAAATTGTTAGCTTGTCACATCGGCCGTCGACTTAAACGATCATGTCGTTCGCGTCGCGTCCGCATCAATCCTCATTTTTTTTTTTTACACCGCCGTCGATCGCCCCCCGCAAAAAACAACTAAATCTACGTCGCTCACACGGCCGAGCAGAAAACAATTTACAACTTTTATCGATCATGCTGGTTGCACGAGTAAAAATTGCACAGGACACACGATTCAGACTTTTTGTCCGGGAATGATCTACGGCGGTGATCGAGGAAAATGGCAGTCCGTCGCCAGCAAGTGTACAATCTTGTACAAATTGTACAATCAATCGTGAATTTTCATCGAAGATGCTACGTTCGAATGAACCGAGGAATCTATAAAATGTTTCATTAGTTTTTGTCACGTTGAAGGATAAAAACTCACGATCACGTACGATCTTGCAGGAACCGTTACGATTCTGGCGTTCCTGGTGTCAGTTAGCCAGCTTATGCGTTTAATAATATTATGAAAATACTTCCATTCGAACGCTGTCGATTCTATGTTCTATGGCTGTCGATTCTTTCTCACGTTACGTTTCTCCTTTTAGTTTTTATTCGTGGCTTGAGCTTAATCGATCTGTCAAATATTTCTATAGAAAATCTGTTGATGGAAAATCTGAAAATCAGTTAACTCGTCGTGTCTCTGAACAAATTTTTACAAACACATAATAATGTAGAAAGTTACAAATGTATTTTAAAATTCTGGCGGTACTAATAAAAAATATAAGAAGAATGATGCAATACCGGTGGTATTCTCCAAATTAATTTTAACGTTAATTGGCAAGTTTTAAAACCTTTAATGTTTGTGCGAAAGGTTTCATAGGAGATTGAAAGTGTATTCGTTGTGAAATTTGTAGTTTGAAGCACCTTGATCTCAAAGGGCACGATTGTCGGCCACGCGACCACTACAGGGTTAAAAAGGGATTCCTCCCTTGATTGCAATTTTGTTTATCGACGGGACAGTCGCGGATAAAAAAGTCAGCCGGTTAACAGGTTAACGAAGGAACCGAACACTGTTCGGTTGGTTTTCGTCGTTGAATCACAGACGAGTAACACGAGAAACAGCGTAACCGAATATCGAAACGGATTAAACACCGGCGTGTATTCAAATTTCATGCAAAGCCCCGGCTGGAACCATCCTCGTCCTATATCCGGCCTTCCGGTTCGTTAGGAGCGATATTTCGATACGGATTTATCAAATCCACCGTCCTCTAGCTTAATTGCTAATTTCGTAGCCGCATTTTTCACCGTTCACACTCCCGTGCTCGCTAAATCCGATCTAAACGAGCCGCGACATGAAACTTCGATCGAGAAACCACACCGGACAATTAGGAAATAATCCATTCAGTCTCAGATTTCCTCCACGTTCGAAAATCGATAACGAACCGCGACGAACTTTCAATTTTTTCGACCATCATTAATTTTCACGCGCGAATCCCCGTTTCCTCGAATATCCGGATTATTTACGTAACTTCGACTTCGATACTCGATAAACGGAGGGCTAATCGAGTTTTAACCGCGCCTGCGGACTTCCCCGGCCACGCGTACCTCTACGAGTCGCAATTATCGGACAATTTTTATTTACTTCGTTCATTTCTCGCTACTTTTAAGTAGAGAGAGAGAGAGAGAGAGAGAGAGAGTTGAGCTTTTTACCCGGAGCCCAGCTTTTTGTAATTAAAATTCCAGCGATTCTCGCGCGAGAACGGATCGATTATTAATTGGATTGTTAATTGACTCGATCTCGCACGGCGTTCAATTATTCCGCGCGATATTGTCCGGCCACGTGACCCGTCCGCTAATCACCGCTGTAATTGTTCATTGATTCAATGGCGCTGTAAAACCGACGCATTCCCTCGGGTATCTAATTTCACTTTTTATCGTGAAACGCTTCCGAGAGGATTGTGGGATCTCGATCGAATTATATCGTGTCCAATAAATCACTATTCTGTTAGTTAATCTCGTTTGCTCGTTAAGTAGTGTGGAACAGATACTGCCCTCTGCAGATTTTATTTTGTTAATAGCTGTTTAACGATGACCTGAAAAATACTTCGAATGTATTAGAAAATGTTCTTATTATTAGTATTAATTTTCAAAGTCGTCTACTCGATCACTGGTCGCTACACATCGAATAAAGATTCTACAATAAATCTCGCACATCAACAAAATTTCTGTACATCAAATTTGTTTGGTTCCTTAAAAGTTGCTCGGAAGAATCTGTTGATCATCGTTATAATGATTAATTTAAGGGACACATCTCCTTTAACACACGCTACGAAGATGAATTTCCGGTTCGCAGCTGTAAAACATAAACCCGCAACTAGCAGCATCGATAATTCCGACCAATCCAAAGCCTGAATAACTCGAATCGTCGAATCAACTGTTCGATCATATCAATCGCTCGCAATAATACACCGTCTGCTATATAAAACGAGGCTGCCGGGGAAACCACTCGACGAACTCGTTCACCGTCCCCTGCTGAATTTATCAGTGGGATTTCGGGCCGAACGGGAATGTCTGGATCATCGACGATACTCGGAGAAAGTATGCGAAGATCAGGGAGGGGGAGCCTCGTCGATTTTAATCAACTCCACCGGCCGACGTTATTAACGCGTTAACCAGGGGGTGTGGGAGATTTATCGTTCTTCTCCCTTGTTTGTCTTTCGACCAGAACTTTCCGGGGAATCCTTATATCCTCCAACGAGAGGTTCTAAATGAATTGCAGCTTTAAGAAGATACTTAAAAGTCTGCGCCGAAGGTACAGTAACACTGGCTACGAAATGGCGTGTCGGCGGATACATTAATAAAATGATTTAATCGAAGGCTAGAAAAATCTTTCGAAAATCTTTAAATAAACGAGTCAGACTCGCGACGAAGACTTGAAACGCCGCAGCAGATTCGATTTGAAAAAGAGTGGCTACTAAGAAGATCGCACGGAAGGGTTGAAAATTGAACTCCATGTATCGAGCTTTTCTGAGAAACCGAGTGGGCGATCAGGATCGGCGATAGGTTACGAAATTGCTTATCGCCGTAAATATCTGTAGTCGTCGAAAAGAAGGGTACGAAGAAGATGGTCGGCAGCGCAAATAAGCTGCATAATTCTCAGGCTCGCTCCCCGGCAGAGTGAATATTCAAGCGACGCGATAAATATTCAAAGTAGCGTGCAGCATCTTCCACGCTGTTACATTATGCGCCAGCAATCCGGCCATTTTCCATCGAACGAAAACAGCGGCGGCGGCGGCGGCGGCGGCGAACAGATGAAATTACTATCGCAGCTTTATGCGCGGGCAACGGCGAGCCCGCGATTACACGGAATAATTAACAGGGCTGAATCGAGTCACAATTAATTATGCAAATGACGGGCGTGTTTAATTTGTTATTAGATTTGGAGCTCGAACGAAGAAGGATGGAGCGAGACGCGACAGATTCCGCGACGATTCGATCCGGGCCCTTTTGTTCGTTCGCGAAACGAATTACAAACCGAAAATGCTCGCGGGAAATCAGTTTTGCGAGGCCGAAAGGGAAACCGATCTCTGAATAATAGACGAACGGCTGAGCACTCGATTAATTCTGCAGCCGTCGCCGGCGACGCGACGCTTGCGTAAATTCGTTCGTCCTTTCTGTGATTAACTGAACGTGTCTCGCTAATTTATTGCTGACCAGAATCACTTCGCCTCGAAGAGAAAGCATCGTGGTTCCTGGAAACACTGGCCCCATTGCGGTAAGAAATTGTTTCAGCAATCTCTACGTTGGGTTCGTTTTTTTTTGCGAATTTGTTTAATTCATTAAAGCGGTTTCTTGTGGCCAATGAGATTTCAACCCCTCCATATTCAAATTGAACAATTCCTACGTCGCTCGAATTGTTCTGCAATTTCTTGAATTTATTCGAGTGTTTTCCTTGGCTAACGAGACTTCAAGGTTTTCATTTCAACCCTTAAATTGTGGCTTCCAATCGTGGAGCAGCTCAACGTGCCAATTGTTCCGTGATATATACGTGTCCCCGGCATTCAATTTTCCATTGTTTACAAGAGTAATAGTATCCGCAGTGACTCCAGTCACTGAAAGCCATTAAAGCTTCTTCCCTGGAACGGCATGTCTCCAAAGACTCCATTCAATTCCGTTAATCGCCCTATCTTCGCTGCTTCAAACGCTTCAAATCTTCGAATTACCGGGCAAAGCCAGCGTCGTTTAACTTTTACAGAACACCCAGACGTTCCTTCGCCGGCATAATCCACGAGCGAGTGACTGGGTTTACTTTCGGAGTAACCAAAAAATCCAATTCAACCTCCTCCGACAAATGGCTGCGAACGTTCTCGGGGAATACTGCCACTGCTATTAATTATTTCAGAGTCTTGTAAGGCAGCCAGGTGTTACAGCTAATTCGAACTCGTACAATCTTGAAATCATTCGGAGGACACCTGAATGGAGTATGTTCACAATGTTCTTGACATTGAATGATTTTTCATTCCATTTATTTGAATGTACAGGTATATCTGAGGTTCAACAGAAACCCGATCGATGTCGGTAGCTCTGTAACTAGTTCCCATTCCTATTTCATTGTCCAGAAAAATCAGTCGAAAGTTACAGTAAAAATGTTGATTTCTGAAAATAATCAAGTACTCTTCGGATATCACAGGTGATTGCGAAACAAATTTTAAAATTAGCGAGAATCTCCATGGAAACAGTCATTGAAAAGACATTGCGCGACTATGCGCAGCTTCATTTTTGGAGGGTTTATTGGATTTTTAGAATCTCCCAGCACTTTCCAGACACCTCGGGCGCCATATCCGAGTTCTCGGGTCTCCGCCAGCTCCCTATCGAAGCCTCATTCCCGTATGGCTCTCGGAAGCATCGAGTCTCCCCGGAATATGGTTGAAAAGCCTCGAGGGTTGAGCATCGTCGTCTCGTAACCTTGAATCGTGTAGTCTACGGTGTCCGCGAGACAGCTGTGGATCGATGGGGTTCAGAGGGGGCGCTTTGGTTTACGCTTGTCGAGAGTCATCGTCGGTCCGCGATACCGAGAGTAATTAATACGATTGAATTCTATTCTAGGGTTCGCGCAGAGCTGCGAGGCTGCACGAGCCTCGCATAGGGTGAGAGACTCCATCGACGATGGGCTGGCTGGCAGTTAGGGGGTGGAAGAGGGGTTGGCAGGGTAGCTGCGAGCGATCAATAAACGCCGCTGCCAGCATCCACCCCTGGACCCCCGTCTACAACCCTTCTCTCTCTGTCTCTCTCTCACACCCTCGCTCTATCACCCTCTCTCTTTCTCTCCCTTTCCCGCCGTCACTTTCTTTTGAATTTTCTTCCTCCAGCTCCTGGTCTTTTTTTCTCCTTTTGCTTTCTCCCCGGGGTTAGGTCTGCTTCTCAACCCTCTTTTTACCCCTCGAGCAGCTTCCATCCCCGCGTTCCAACCCCCTCGAGACTCGGCTACATCTCTTTCCATCTTTCTGAGTACGCGTTCGCGTCCCAGTCCCTTTCCACTGTCTTCCTTTCTCTTCTCAGTTAGCCGCTTAAGTTTTTTCTCTCGCCTCCAGCAGTCCCATCCTCGATCTCTCATTCTCTTTCTGTACCCTCTCCGTTCTCCGTCCACTGTGTTTCCATCTCGTCGCATTGTCTCCCGAATAAACGCTTTCGTTACCATCGCGCTGACTTCCTTCGACCCCGTGTTCATCGATTATTTCGTATCTCCTCGTCTTGGGCCAGGCTGACCGCCCGAAAATGTCCGAGTTCTTTTTAGATCGATCTCGAGGAGCTTCGAGTAGGCAAACCGATGCCAAAACGGTTTTCGAAATTCTGATGCTCTCGAAAATTGTAGACGACGGTGAGTGGACTTCTTTCATGCTTCAGAGGGAAATATTCTGTATAAAGTATCGTGTGCTGTACGATGTTTCCGATAACTCTGGAAAAATTCAGAAACGTTACATATTTTCGAAGAAAATGTTCGATCAAAATCGTGAGTATCGTTGTCGAATGAATTATTCCTAATCGAAGATAAATATCATGGAAGAGATATATTAATATTGTTTTAGCACGAGGGGAGTTTCATTGTCGAGTGTATTTGCCTCCGTCGTCAGCGAAAAACTTTTTCAAACATATTCGACTACATTCGCAAATATACTTTCAGCTAGGGGTGTGTGTCTTCTCCCCGGATCCCACCCCCATTTCGCTTTCGATTCGAAACCAGTTCCACCGCGACACTGTTTCTCCATTTGCGCGATTCTCGGCCCCAGCTCCCGCATTCTGCAACCCTTCGGGATCGTCGGCTCTGCTCATTACCGCCACCCCCGCGCGCAACCCTCCGCGAATAAGTCGATACAACGGAACGGTCGCGAATTTATTCGTCCGACAGCCTAGAAACCAATTTCCCCCGGAAGCTTTCCCGCGATACCATTTTTCTGCGACGGATTCACCTCCGCATTAAGCTTCCGCACGCCCCTTCCCGGCCCGTCTAATGCAATCGTGCGACCCGTGGCTCCTTCAGGCGTCATTAAGTCAAATTAAGGCTGAGCGACGAGAATCTGCGAGCTGCGGAAAGCAAGCTTTGTGCCACGCTTGAAATTTTCGCGTGATCAACCGGGGCCTCGAGAACAGACTCGATTCAAATTGCTGACCATACAGTTCGACGATTGATTTTTAATTAGAACCGTCGCTTCGAGCAGATCAAGTTTTGCCGACTGTTCGAGTCTTTTGGACATTCCTTGACGAGCGAAAATGATTCCGAAAAGAATCGAAGTGGTTCTGGAGTCAACATTTGTTTTGGCCATTATCAATATTTTCAAATTGCGTAGAATTTAACTAAATTGACTGAATTTAAATAGCTGATCATACAGTACGACGAATGATTTTTAATTAGAACCGTCGCTTCGAGCAGATCAAGTTTTGCCGACAGTTCAATTCTTTTGGACATTCCTTGACGAGCGAAAATGATTCCGAAAAGAATCGAAGTGGTTCTGAAGTCAACATTTGTTTTGGCCATTATCAACATTTTCAAATCGCGTAGAATTTAACTAAATTGACTGAATTTAAATAGCTGATCATACAGTACGACGAATGATTTTTAATTAGAACCGTCGCTTCGAGCAGATCAAGTTTTGCCGACAGTTCAATTCTTTTGGACATTCCTTGACGAGCGAAAATGATTCCGAAAAGAATCGAAGTGGTTCTGGAGTCAAGATTTGTTTTGGCCATTATCAACATTTTCAAATTGCGTAGAATTTAACTAAATTGATTCGATTTAAATAGCTGACCATACAGTTCGACGATTGATTTTTAATTAGAACTGTCGCTTCGAGCAGATCAAGTTTTGCCGACTGTTCGAGTCTTTTGGACACTCTTTGACGAGCGAAGATGATTCAGCTTCTGGAGTCAATACTTGTTTTGGCCATTGCTAAATCGATGTCGAGGTTGGTCCACGCTCCAGTTCGCAGTAAACCGTTCAGCGAAAGAAACGATTTACCATTCACCGTGCGAACTAGTTACGGAAAGCATGAATTTGCAATAATATCCCCGGGCTAATGATCACCGAAAGTGATGTAGAAGATGATTTCTATGCTGGCCAGAGGCGAACCGTGATCCTCGACAACGATGAATTGCCTCGATGGGGTGAATGGCACGATGAAAAGGGGTTGGAACTCGCCGTTGGGTTGGGGTTGGTCAAGAGAAAACCTGCGACAGAGCACACATCGAGAGGAGACGCGAATGTAAACCACCGGATGGCAAGTGGAGATGCGACCCACGAGTAAAGCAAACTGTGATTGAAATTGTGTCTGTGTGTACCGCGCGAGTGTCCGTGGATTACGTACTTCTCGTAAGGCAATTACGAGAGTCGCATCAACTATACCGAGGGTTGATGGTAATCGTCGGAGAGTCTGGCAATTTCGGTCTGCCGCAACGGCGAGAAAGGGCTCGTCCTCGACCAGCAACGGCAAGGGTTCAGAGAAACCCTTACGAGAGGATTGAGGGGGTTGGTGACGAGAAACCGATGAATCGTCTGAATTTTCTGTTCGCATCGGTCCATGATCCATGCACTAAGAAACGATTCGTTCCGGAAGTAACAATAACAACATACATACATGTATATTGTAATAGTTCTTTATGAAAGCCATTCAAAAAAGGATACTACGGTATATAAGGTGCAACAAAAGGAGCAGTCGTTTGAACGAATGTATTCCTAAACAAAAATCGTTCAGTAAAAAATTGTATATACGACATTGAATATTAATCTAAACAATTTTCTCAACGAAAACAGAAAACGTTGCAGATAGTTGCAATAGTCCGTGCAAGATAAAGTACTGAATTAAAATTAGTTAGAAAATTACAGAATCGAATTTGCCATTATATATTGTACGAACGATTTTTCTGAAACGATCACCAACTTTGCAATACCTTGTACACCGAGCAACGTGAATATTACGCAAAAAGGTAGATGCATAGATTAGTATTGTACATGTACGAAGAGTCGGTGACCAAAGTGAGCTTCTACGGTTTCCACGGTTTTTGAAAAACAACCACTACCGAACCGATCAATTAATCGCGAGAACATCACACAATCCAGTTCCCAGGGGCTGATACGTAGCGCGATATCATCCTCGGCTAACAATCGATCGATCGCGCCCCGGTGGATGGTTTATTTTCCGTGCATGCGTGCGTATCCATCGCTTTGGTTATTAACTTGCTTTATTATTAGGCTGTTTACCCGCCCTGTCGTTTTTTCTTTGCCCAACCCAGATGCACCCAGCGCAAACTGAAAGTTTTCTTGCTGCTTCCATCCTCCACTTGCATTTCAGAGCCTAACGATTCGAATAAACAAAATAGAAAAGTATTGTAAAGTATCTATAAACATTTCCTAAAATTGCGTAGCAACCAGTGATTTCTCAATATTTTTCGAAGAAGAACAATCATTATGTTTCTCCCATACCT
Organism: Lasioglossum figueresi; assembly: GCA_028455805.1. Classification (NCBI taxonomy): domain Eukaryota; kingdom Metazoa; phylum Arthropoda; class Insecta; order Hymenoptera; family Halictidae; genus Lasioglossum; species Lasioglossum figueresi. Next base: position 32,242,211 of record CM052200.1, read on the forward strand.
TAGTTTCGTGCTTCAGGTTTCTACAGACTTGACTATTTTGCTGAAAGAAATTGTCAGTGTTTTTAAATCAATCAAATATCTGTCTGTTTCATCGTCAGTTACTTATGGTGCTCATCGAGGACAGTATCTGTTCACAAATGAAATAACAGTTTACTTAGTTCGCAGTGAAGTCTAAGAAAAATGTCTATCTACGTATTATTTACTGACGAGTGCGGTTAGGAGACTTCAATGCCTGCGCAAGAGGCGTCGAATCGTATCCTTGTCTAAACCACTTTATACTATCAACAACGAACAATTAGAATGATTAAAATATGAGATATTGTACTATAACCATTTATTACTAAACGGATAGCACAAATGAGATTTGATTTCTTCGACAAATTCGCCCCTAATGGAACCGGAAAGCCATTTCGCGTGTCGTTTAACCGTTCAACAGCGTCTCATTAACATTTACGGAAACGAGATGGTAAACGAGATCCTTCCCTCTTTTCACGATTCGGTTGTGCGAATTGCTCTCTCCTCGCTTCGATAAAGGATATTCAACGAAGACTGAATAAACAAAAAGAAAGAAAAAGAAAACATCGAAATAGAGAAGTAGAAGAAGTAGAAGAAAGTAAATGTCGTGTGTTTCCGTTCCTTCCTGTCCGCTCCAAGCAGGATAGGATTCGTCCGTCGAGCTTTCGAAGGAAAAGAACAAGCTCGCCCTTTTCGAGGGCGACTACTAATTGGTGGCGGTGCTTGCACGCTCAGCGGTAACTAATTAAGGCTACGCACTGAGACTAATTAGTGAATGCCAGGCTGCTAAACAACCAGTAAGAAAAGGTGAACGTTATACGTGTGTACGCGCGTGTAACTCGTGTCTGTTTTGCGAATGATTCCGCGCCGCGCCGGGCCGCTCGATTTTCCGGGTTTGCGATCACTCGCAATCATGCTCGCGGAATTGTCATTTTCAATCCAGTCCCGGATACTGGAAAATCTGCTCGAATTTAGAAACAATTAATTTTCGATGGACGAGGCGAACGATTATCGTTGTTAACCGAATTTGTGCTTGGAATTTCTGAGCCGCAGGTTTCACACTACCAGATTGCGAATCCAATGGAAATTTAAAATATTTAAAGTGAAAAAAGCGGTTCGTGAAAAATTGCAAAAATCACTTTCCTCGGTCTCCCGATATAAAGCACGATAACTTGATAAAGTTTCGAAACGATTGGATCGTTTTATAAAAATCTTTGAAGCAGGCAAGATCCGCGAATCTCAAATTTCTAGAACCGTTAAAGAACTCCGACGATTTTACAAAGGCTTGCGCCTTTAATAAATGCTTCGATAAAAACGACGTTCTCCCGCCCGTTTGCAGCTCAAAGTCCTGAGGAAAGTGTTACCTCGTAAAAGAACATCGAAACTCTCCTTTTAAACTGCACAATTCTTTGAGAAACAAAAATGTACGAGAAGAGTCTATCGATTTAACGAACACTTCAAAGTGCAAGTTGATGGAAGCGTATTTTCAAAAAAAATCGGTAGAACAGTTAGGCGCTTTCGCGTCCGCGATCCAGCGCACAATGGCGACCGTTCGTGTCAGAAATTGAATTTTGCAGCGCGATGTTCGTTATAAAATGGAGCGTACTCTTTGGAATTAGAAAACGAATAATCCGGGGGCCTTGATCTCTCTATCGCGGCGAAGATCGCTGACGGATGGAGTAGTCTTTCTAGTTTTATTCGACGTCGCTCGGATTCCGGGTAAAAAAAAAGAGAAAAAGAAATATGATCTCCGCGTATTTTCGGGAATTCCGGTGGGTCTCTCGAATTCCCCGCGATCGGCTGGGGAACACGCCTTGCATCAAAACCCCGGGGGGTGAAAATCGATCGCGAGCCCGACGTTGGCCCGAACATTGTGGTGGGGGGTTGGTTTTCGTGGGTTTGAAGGGGTTTGTGGGGTGGGGGTAGGGGGCGGGGGGAGTGACATACGAGAATTAATTAGTTACCACTAAATCAAAGGCGGCGCTTGTCGAGCATGCAGCAACCTTCGCCCGGCCAAAAAATTATTGTCATGTCTCTCGCCAACTAACACACCGTGCCACGATCCAATAACATTAATGTCAATGACAACAGTTCCAAAAAAAGATAGAATATATATATATATATATAGATGTATATGTATATATGTATATATATATATATATATATATATATATTTATAAAGAAGTAGAGAAAGGAGAACTAAAAAACAGATCGAACTAGAAGAAGAGACAAAGAAACGAAACGTGAAAAAGTATTAAACAACGATCATCGTGACTGTACGATAATAATAATAATAATAATAATAATATTCAGAACTCTCGTGGAGAGCCGAGACGAACGAGAGGGAAGGGAGAAGACGACTTGATATGTCGGGGATTGTCAGACCGACGTGGCAGCCGGTATTGTACCGATATCACGGAAAATAATAAAGTGAAAGAACGAAATCGAGCGACAGAGAACACGCGGGGGTATTATCGTCGCGAGAGAGAGAGAGAGAGAGAGAAAGAGAAACGCGTTAATTAAAGAGAGGATAACGTTCCCCCCGACGGAACGAGATCGGCAAGAAATAAAAACGCAGAAGGTCAGAAGAGGACAACGATAAACTGGAAGAGAAACAGCCAATGAAAGGAAAGCGTTCTCTCTTCCCTCGTTAGAGCACGTTCTTCCTCGCGAGTGCTTTTGAAAACGCGAGCAATTAGCTCGGCGCGGCTCTTCTTTCTCTCTCCATCTGTCTCTCTATCTCTCGTCCTCGTTAGTGTCTTTGAAACGCCGTTCGAACGAGGCACGAGCCGATAGAGAACCGGGAAAAAACAAGAGAAAGAGATCGGAGCCGCGCCGGGGATAAATAATAAAAAAAGAACCGGAATAAAATGAGCAACGAAAATAAAAAAAAAACAAAAAAAAACAAAAATATGAGAAAGACTCTATGGGAGAGCAAGGAGAAACGTACGTGTAAGATACACTAGGAAACGCAAGAATCGTATTCTGAAATACACACTACTGTGTCAGCTCTGGTACGTGTACGTAGGTGCAAGAACGAAAATATGCATGATCGCTCGCCAAAGTATTCGAATCGTTGCAGAAATAGACATCGATAATCCTTCGATCGTGTTGTTTGAAAGAATTTAGCGGATCCATAGCTGGAAGGAGGTCTCGAGACAGTGTCGGTAACATTTGAAGACGATTCAACGACGTATACACCGGTGTCTACAATTTATTGTAGTTGGTACATGAGCACTATTAAATTTTCAGAGTTCGAATATGTTTGTGAAATGTGTTACAAACGCTGTATTCTCTCGGTAAACAGTTTGTAAACTTTTTGCGCGTGGTTGGATCGTTTCGTAATTTTACCGACACCATTTTAGAACCTTCCTTTTGCTACGGCCACCGTATTGTGTTCGATTAGCGTACCCATTTCGCGCGCAAAACATCGCGAAATGGGAGCTTCAAGTATTTTCGCGAGCGACCGCAGCGACTCTGCACGACTGCCAGGACGGACGTACCATAACACGTGAAAATTATAAGTATATAATAGTAGTACATACTATGTATATATATATATAGCGTACGTATCCATACATCGTTCTCGCGGAAAAATATTAGAAGAGAATAATGATACAAAAAAAAGGGGAAAAAAAAAGAAAAGAAAGAAGAGACCAAGGGATCTTCTCCGTTTTCTCTGTGTTTCTTCTCGAGTCTGTTTTCCGCTAAAACTCTTGTTTGGTTAATTAATCAAGATCGTGCATAGGATACATACGTATATCGTTTTGGCATGTTCAAGATCACAGATATATGTATGTATATATGTTTGAGATACGTATATGTATATATAGAAGAAGGTGTACAATATTCTGTCTATAAATATATATATACATATACATATACATTATTGAGATGATGTATATATATACACATGTATTCACAGGTGAATCTCATATGAAGGCAAGCCAAGGCCACGACATGAGACGTGCAAATTAAAAAAGGTAATAATTATTAAAAAAAGAAGCAAGTAAAAAATTCTCTCCCAAAACCGCTTTCCAACCACAACCAAGCACAACCACAGGCAAGGTACGGGCCTTTGTCAACGAGACAGTCATCAACCAGTGAATATGTGGCGCATTACCGTGATTATTATATATATATAATATATATAATATCTATATATATAATATATAATATATATAATATATATATAATATAATATATATATACATATATATATGTAATAGTAACAATTTGAAAAAAAAATAGAAATCTATACATTGTATGTATGTATATATATATACGGATGAGATACGAAGGGGAAAGTGACAGATGAGGAGGATCCATGGGAAAAGTTTTTTTTCCGAGAGGGTGGAGAATATAGTTCGAGAGGAGGGTGCATAGAGAATAAAAAAATCATTTACTGGGATCGAGGGGGTGGGGGTGGAGAAGTCAGGCGAGAATCGGGAATCGATTAATACATACGTGTGTGGGAGTGGCGAGCACACCGTCGACAGGTGATCGTTAATACAACTATTGTTTAACCACAGTGAACGGTATTAATCGTTGGCAATCGGTTAAACGAATCGGCGAGCAACTACCCATCGATTCGAATGTGAAATACCGTATTGGCTGAGATCGAGCAGAAATCGATTTGGACACTCCCCTTTTGCACGAACTTTTAACTAGCGCCAGAACATTAAACATTTGAACAGAATCGAAAAAAGAAACAGATTCGTTCTTGAAACATTTAACGCTTTCATCAAACCGTCCTGCAAAAACTTAATTTAACGATCTCAGTCTCGATACGAGCACGCAATCGAGTCGATCAACATTTGAAAAATGAACAATCGGTACGAATTCTAAAATCTTTCTATTAAACGATGTTTTGAGAACAATTTAAGCATTTCAGAGACGCGTCTCCTTTTCAAAAGTGAACTGAACGAACGCCATCTGCAAATCCGGTAATTTAACAAAAAAAGTGATTTTTTTAAAGATCGTTGAAGATCGAAGGAAAAGTGTCCGAATCGTTTCATGTGACAGGGAACAGCCCGCTCGATCCGAGCCAGCGGCGAGTTAAGTGTCACAAGATTATTAAACGATAATTTGCGTTCTGCAGCCATAGTTATTCATCCGAACAGAGAATGATACGTGTGAAACAAACGAGACAGGTGCTTTCAAGAGACTGTTGGTGGTGTTGCGAGCAGTGTGCGCCGCGCAAGGTACATACGTCCGGTCATATTAATCGATTAATCGAAGTCAGGAGAAATAGAGAGAGAGAGAGAGAGAGAGAGAGAGAGAGAGAGAGAGAGAGAAAGAGAGAGAGAGAAAAGAAAGAGATATATGAGTTCAGGGTGTAACAAGGAACGTAAAAGGTAGTATACGTAGGCACAGCGGTGAGTTAATGGTAGTAATCGTTACGCTAAAAATTAATCAAATCATACGAATTATTACGTACGAAGAATACCTCATGCTTTTACCACCGGACAGAGGAAACCCTAGAAAACTAAAAGCTAGCACAGGCGAGATTCGTATATATCTTTTCATCTTTTCTTTTAAATATATATGTCTCATTTATATGTGTGTTTCTTATGTTTGTATATATATATATTTTTTGTTTTAGCATTCGACACTAGGGGGATTCCGACCTTTCTCCGTTTTCTGCGATCGATTCCACGTCGACGATGCGATCCAGCTGCTCCGACGATGATCTCTCTCCTAGCCACGAATCGTCAGCATCCTTGCGATATGCGAGTCCTCCAGATCATTCTCTTCGGATTTTGATCGTCGATCAACCGCTCTTCCGGTCTCTCTGACATATATCCGATCTTTTCCCATTGATTCTTTGCCACCAGCTTTTCTGCACGGGCAGTCGTCATTGAAAATGATCCCTGTCGACGGGCGACGATCCTGTTCAGTTCCTCGAGGCCTTCTCTCGTCTTCGTGGCGGTTCGGTGTCAGGTTTTGTGCGGTTTCCGGCGTTCTTGACCTTTCCCGACGGATACGGAGCCGACGGTGTCTCGCTCGTGAATGATTTCGTGCGATCTAACCGGCTTTCGTGCCTAAACGCCTCCCGAGATTCAATGCGGATCGATCGTTCGAGCCGGCTGCTCGTTTACCCTCGTTTAAATCGGTCTGAAGCTTTCTGGTTGGCGATTTTTATTAATATTCTTATGAATTTTAAACGCGTCGACGTTACATGGATCCTTCTTTACACATTAATCCCTTTTTTCGTAATTCAACAGAATTTATTAAGAAAAAAACACCGACTCTTCGTCTAATAATTAAATTTTGATAAATAAGAACATTCCATGGCACGTAGAAATTCAGAAGAAACACAATTTCTAGTTTGCACGCGTTGAATTATCGCAGCAAATTTGCAATCACGATTCTCTCGAGGAAAGAAATTGGATAAGTTTCCAATTTTTAATACGGAAGGAACAAGTACGATACAGCCTGGTCAAAAATTTTCCTTATAAGAATTAAAGTGTACCATAAAGTTCACTGTATGAGAAACTGACTGCTGTAAGTAGAATAGACTAGCAATGGTCAGACATCGTACACAAATATTTCTATGGGAACCAACGTTCCATCAAACGAGAGATTGCACAAATGAATGGATCATTCCAGAGCCTAGATTAATTGTTTTTTTTTAAGAACCATCCCCTAAATAGTTGAGTGTTCTCTTTCAACAAAACAACCGGTTACGATATTCAATGCTTCGCCAATGATTTTCACCGTAACAGAAAGCTGCAGACTGAGACGAATCTGAACTGTCAATTCCCTGATAAAACTGCTACCATTCCAGCGATTTCAACCCGTGGCAAAGCGTTCAGACAGCGAACAAAAATTTGCTACGATCAAAGACGATCATCGGATGTTTACGTCGGAATTCAATCCGACCTCCAACGACAATTTCTTCCATCCGGTACGACGGTACAACAAAAACGAAAAAAACGACATAATAACGCAAAACAACAGTGATCTTCAGTCCCATGCGTGTGTGTCACACCGATTTAGTCTATCCCGTAACACGAAACGATCTACGACGAGACACCGCCCCGCGTCAACTGGTTTCCCTCTGTCTTCCGTAGTAGATCCTCGTTATCGATCGATCGGTGATCGATTGACGGTGGGGGTAGGCAGAACGATCGCGATTAGCAGCAGCGAATGACAAGAGCCGACAGAGAGCAGGAAAACGACACAGAGAGAACGTGAGAGAGAGAACACGGTATATAATAGAGTACACGGTTCTTTTGCAAACGGCCTTTTAAAAAATACATTACGTGTGAAGAAGGTAGTACACGTGGCATGCAAACGGTGACAAGTCTTCTAGATACGTTATCGAGCGTGTCAATCAAGCTTTACGGGACTTCTGGCCGGCGAGCAATGGCGAATGCTTCGAAAGTTCGCGAAGCTTCTTCAATCGTGCTTCGATCGCAAAAATAATTCTTTCACTTTCAGTTGAAATCCATTGCTCGAGCCCAGTCGCCCACATCTACCGGGTTACAATCGATTCCGGGCTTCGTGATCGTCATTGTTATTCACTGAAAGCTAAACGCCACTAATCAAGACCAGAAAAAAGCCTACAGCATGCACTCCTTGTTCGAGAAAGAGAAAGAGAGAGAGAGAGAGAAAGAGAGAGAGAGACAGGAGAGAGAGAGAGAGAGAGAGAGAGAGAGTACGGTGGGTTACACGAGCTCTCGCGAACGATCGCGTGTCATGGATCATCGGATCGTTCCTCGTACATATTCGTGATCGCCGGGGACGACGACAACGACGACGAACGTCGGACCTGCGTGCAAGAAGCGTGACGAGCTCGTTCGGATTCGCTCTCGATCGATCGAGACTCGATCGAGACTCGATCGACTCGCACGGAAATCGACGTTCCTCTTCCCGCTGACGGAAAGAACTTCCGGAAACGAAAAGATCACGGGGAAAGGTTTTTCTTGGTGGAAGATCTCGACTTCTCGATCGATCGAGACGCAGTCGACACGAAGGAACACCCGGAAAAAGAAAAGATCGCTGAGAAGGAACGAAAATCTAGTAGGACAGATTTCGTCCACGCTCCCATCCGAGGAGAAAGCGTTCCGAAAAATCATTTCGACCCCGGCACGGATATCCGCGGGAGTGTCGAGAAGAGACGCTCGAACGGAAAGAAGGAACTCGAGAAAGAAATAATCGACCAGAGAAACGTAAAATGAATTTCGAGGGTTGGAAAATCGGATGCATGCCACGTAAACCGAGATCGCGAGACCGGAGAGGAGACGGAATAGAGAATTTCCTCGAGTCACGGTCAGGTTGAAAAAGCTCCACTTTATTGCCTGAACACACATTTCTGTAGCAGCCGTCTCTCCTGCGCAATGAAACAGTGATAATAAACCGTGTATGTATGCGTTTACGTGTCGCACGAGCGCACGCGGACTTGGTTCATTCTCGCAGATATAGTCGTCAATCATCCTCGACATCTTCCGGACACCGTCTCTTTATCGACTTCCTGCCGCCTGTGATATCTTTTCCTCTCTCACTCCCTCACTCTCTCACTCCCTCACTCTCTCTCTCTCTCTCTCTCCCTCTCTCTTATTGTTTTCTTTCTTCTTTTGTCTTCCTTCTCTTCGATGATTCTGTAGATATATCTGTTTTTAGTTTCTTCCTTCGAAAAGTCTCTGGCATGTCTTCTTCGGTTTATTGGTTTCCGCATCGATCGCACTGTCACTTTTTTTCACCGCCATTTTTCGTTATCGATTTCCGGAAACGCGGGGCGACGCTTCGAGGATCTATCAACGGGATCTAGAAGTCCCTAGAAGTTAAAATTGATCGCACATGGTCGGTACAATTTTCTACAGGTTTAAAAGTTTGCCATTTAATTTGTGAAAAATGTAGCGAAAGCGTGTTGCAACCCCTTCACGAATGTCTACGGTTATTTTCATATTTCGATATTCAAAACCGAAGACTGACATTTCATTTCAACTAGCAAGAATGTAACGAAGCGTTCGCTGCCACCATTAGTTCCACTAATATTTTCTAAAGTTAGGGATATTCTATTGTATATAAAATGTCACCTGTTTACTCTTCCTAATTAAAAACTGTGTCGAAGAGAATCGATATTAAGAAAGATCAATTCGGAATACAAAGAAAATTTGTTTAGCGACGACTACACTGAAAAGAAATCTTTTTATGTTCGTTCAAGTCTTTGACACTTCGAGTCACAGTATTCATCAGTCTTTCAAGCTGCATTTAAAAAATTTATTTATAAACGCTTCGTTAAAATGCTTCAGTTATTGTCACAAACCAGTGTGCAGTAAATGCATGATCGTCTACGATCGGTCTACCAAGGAATTGAGGGCAGCGAACATATGGTACGCGGAGGAGAAACATTCTGTCGAAACCGTAGACCATTGTGTTTTGCAAAATAGACTTCTACGAGCAAATGGATCCTCGAAGCACAGGCTCGCGTTCCCGTACACACTCGGACCGCGTGCATTCGCGACAAAATCGGCTCCTTAAATTCCACGTCGCGTCGCATGCGGCTAATACTGTCGGTTCTAAGTACACAGCTAGGTAACTCAGTATTACAGATAACTAGAAACAATACCCTGTATCGGTTCGTGGCGAAGTACCGTCCACGAAGTAACCTAAATCAAGACTTCTACGATATAAAAGTGGGGGGGAATGGACCGTTAACAGAAAAGAACATAAAAAACAAATGTCCGCTGTATAATAACGAAGGAACGTGTCGAATGGAATATTTGTCGACGTTGTTCCCGTCGACGAATCTAAACATCTACGTTGAATACTGTCGCCGAAATACTTTCGAATACCCTGTAGCTCCGTGAAACGTAAACTTAATCGTCTAAAGGGTGTTCGCGATTGCACGTGGAAACGACAGCAGCAGGGGAGACCAGATTGTTTTACCGATTCCGCGGCGGTTTCCACGGAAGATTTATTGTTTGCTAGAGGGTCCATGGAAAAACGTCATGGCGTGTCTAATGGATCCGCGCTGCAGTTTCTTTCGCGGTGCAACCGCGAATTGCGAATTCGCTCGCCTAAGAACTAGAGGTTCGCTCTGTCTCGTGCCGACCTACCACTGACCGATAGATTGGACTGTTTCGATCCTGTTTCGAACGATTTCCCACCGACGACGTTCCGGAAACTCGCTTCGGTTGCTCGGAAAAAAGAGAATTACCATCCCCTTCGCTTACGGGAACAAATTCAACCCTTGAATCAAGAATTTATAATGCGATGGTAACCCAGTTTCCGTAGAAAGTAGTTCTCGTCAAAACGTTTTAAAACAACCCTTGAAATTAGCAGAACAGAATGTCCCTGGAAATGATTCGAACTGGAACCACTTTACGCCGATCGTGCAAAAATTGATAACTAGCTTCTGACATAGAATTAGTCGACAAACGAGATGACCGACGAACAATTCGCGGTTCAATGAAAAATTGTACATACATTCTTGTTCGGCAATTCTCTTTTCAGGAGCAACCGTCGGTTCCCGTCGCAGCGGATATAGAACGAAGCAATTGGATACGTGTGTGTTTGTGTGAACATGTGTGTGAGAAAACGTGGGATCAGGGCGTTGGTGCGAGCTCTCCCTCGCGAACCTTGCCGGTTAGACGAGCAAAATGCGAGAGACGAGAGAGAGCAAGAGGAGAAACGAGATATAGAGTCTGGAGACACGGTGGTCTCTCGCGAGCTGGTTGAACGACGAGCAATTAGTTGTAGATAAATAAAGTCTGTACACCCACCTTGGCTCTGCTGCTATCATCGAGAACCCTAAAAGAAAGCTTTTTTTCTGGCCAGAGTGTAAGGGGTGCGGGGCTCACGGTTTTTCTCACGGAGGGGGGTACCATTCTAAGGATCAGTGCTAGATCTGTCGCACGCTAGCATGAACGACGCGATCGTCGTTTCCATGAGAACCGTGTCCCGCAGGAGTCGAGCCCTGGAAATACCAATCTTTCGAAGAAACGAAAATTTCAACAAAAAATCCAGTTAGCTTTAGTTATGCGTAAACTGTGCATCGCTCGAGAGAACTTCGTGACTCGACTCCTGGTACACCAGGTCCTTTAATTAAGAGAGACTCGTTTAGCTGGCAACGTGTCAGCCTCGACACGGGTTAAAGCTAAGTATCCATGTATGTATAATATACATAAAAAAATAGAAAAAATATAGATCGTGAATCGTGGGCGGGATTGCGCCCAACCGATTACGATGTACGATCGCGATTCTATGGCTCGTGGCTGTCTTTCTTTGTTTCTCTTTTTAAATCTTTCTTTTTGTTTGTTTGTTGGCTTGGTCGTGGTGTGTTGGCGGCTGTTTGGGAGGAAACAAACGAAAATGTGAACTCTATTTTTTGGAGAGATTGTCTGTCTCTCTCCTGGTACTGTGCGCGTGTGTCTCTGAATTCTCGCGCTATTATTTTTTTTTTGTTTTCGGTCGTGGACAGTGTGCATCGACACTGTCTATGGTACGACCGGTTGGAGATCGTCTCTCGCCGTCTCACTGTCGTCGCCTTTGGCCGTTTGATCATCGCCTTCAGGAGAACCCGTAGCAATTCTCGCGGATCTCGAAGTAGAGATTCAGCAGTGCCGACTCCGGCACGTCGTGGAAGCACCTACCCTCTGGCCATTGTACGCATACTGAAACAGAAAAGCAGACCGATCGTTGCTGTATAAATGTATAAACACATTTTCTCCCACGTATTGCTTATTGATCAAAGTGGGCACCATTGTAATCGATAGACTGCAGATTTATTTTGCGAAATCAAAATTCTCTTTGCATCCGTGAAGAAATGTATTTAATCATTTCTAGTGGAAGTCTTTCATTTTGCACAACGTTGCGGGAGCTGAAAGCCCGACAATGTTTCAATGTAATTTCATTTCATGATCCTTTAATTGCACGGAGTGGCGTGTGGTAATGGTTCGCGTTGTCTGGTACTTGATAGAGACGAGCAATAATAATGTAATAACAATCAGCGCCGCCGATGCATCATTGAATACGTCAAATCGTGACGCGAGTATTAAATAATTGAACGTGCAGATATTTCGCGGGGTAGGCGGCTGAAAATAATATTCGTTTCTCGCACGTGAAGAACAAGAGCGTACCGGCGCGGCGTGGCGAGACGCTGATCGATTGCCTTTTATTTCCCGAGGCTCAAAGGATGCCGGCCAAGTGTGTGTTTCTCACGAAAGCAGGTCCTCCGCGGGAATCGCTCACCGGGAAACAGATCCCGTCTCGCGCTATAAATTATGTTCGCTTCGATATATGCACCGAAATAGATCGCGGATCTGCCCGAGGCGTTCATCTTTTCCATCCTGAGTACTTATTTTCTGTCGTCCCTTCCTCTAACGCGTGCAAAGCGGTTGTCCACCGTGTCGTGTAACATGCAATTTATTATCAAAGAGCTGTTTTCGTAATCTTTTTAAGGCCCTCACCACTTTTATTTCTGTTCGAAATTTTGTTTTTACGGTTGTTTCAAGTCGAAAAAGGAAATAAACTGCTTTACGCTATTTTCACATTAGAACGAAAAACATTGTTTAGCTTGGCAACCAGAATTTGTGTAATTAATTAACGAACAACTTCGAACTGACCGACACTGCTTTTATTCTCCGAGTGATTTCCGAAACGCCGCGGACGCACGGGTTCCCGATAATTAAGCGAAAAAATCGACGTAACGAAACGTTTACCGGAGGACCGGGGTTTCCATTAGAATCGATCGAGTACAAAAGCTCGGTCATTAACATTAAATCGAAAACAAATCTCTAAATTAATTTAAAGCGACTGGAAAAGCCGAGGCAGCATATGGGGATGATTGAAATAAACTTCAATCGAATTAATTCGCGCGTAACCAATCGACAGAAGTCCGTCGACGCGGACGACGGATTGCCCGACGGAAAGATCGTATCCGAATAAATGTGAATTTCAATGCGCGCTCGTCCGCCCCGGCTTTTTCGCGATCGGATTGATCCGCGGAGGGTCTCGCTGCTGCGGATAAATTACGCGAAAACTCGCCCTCGAAACCCTCGCCGATAATTTCGATCGGCGTTTGTAATTCCTCCCACGCGCCGCTTCGATAATGGAATTTCAAATGAAAATAGCTGACCCGGGGAAAATCGTTCCGTTTGTTGCGAACAGGGATTTTTTAAATTCCTCTGCCCATTTGCGAAAAAGTTGGATTTCCTGAAAATTAATTGTAACCGGAAATCGATGGGACGGAATTTTTAGGCCTTCCGAAGAACTCACTAATTATAGAAAAATACATGTCCATGTATTTACAGCATTCTCTCCGTGACTGTCGAAAAGATCTCCATCGTAACCGAGAAAATTTGGTCTCGGTAAACCTAGCGATACAGTGCCGGACAAAATGATAGGACATTCGATGTATTTGTATATTTCAGATACCACAATAGGATATATTTTACATATTACACGCCCTGTATATTAGATATGCCCTTCAAAGTATCCATATAGAATTGAAAGTTTGTATCTTGTACACAAAGAAATTACAGGAAGAAGTGTAAACTATGGGCTGACTTTGCTCGGTCAAATCGATAGAACGCATGTAATATTTTTTGTTATTATGTACTCTGGCAGTAAACTGTCGGCAGTGACTAGAAGCAGACGTGCAAATTTTTCAGTTATCTACAACATTTGTGCCATCAAAGTTAAAATGGTCGAGGAAAACAATTAGACAAAAGCGAAACCGACCGAATTTTGTTATCGCGGTCGCAAAATCAAACTATCACGAAAATAGCGAAGTTTTTAAATAGAAGCCGTCGCGTTGTGTATAACTTCTTAAAAAATCCGAAAATTTATGGAAAAAATAAAAGTACTGGCAGACCTCGTGCTACAACAGAACGCGACAGACGGGCTATATTACGCGTAGCTTCTAATTATAAGGGAACTGCAAGAAAAATCGCTGAAGAAGCAGCTGTTTCAGCTAACGTAATAACTGTTCGACGTATTCTCCAAAGCGGTAAACAAATTAAACGAAAAAAACTAAAAAGAAAACCTCATCCAAGCGAGCAACAAAGAAGCTCGTTTAAAGTTTGCTCGCGATCATGTTTTCTGGAAAAAGAAGTGGAGAAATGTGATATTTAGCGATGAAAAGAAATTTAATTTGGACGGTCCTGATGGCTGGAACTACTATTTCCACGATCTAAGGAAAGAAGAACAATATTTAAGCCGTTGACAAATGGATATCGGGGAAAACTGACATAAATTTTTTATCAGGCCGTGTAAACAGCACAAAATATCTTGAATTAATGGACGATCGGTTAAATAAGCACGCGACTCGTATCGCAGGCGGTACGTTTATTTTTCAACAGGAGAATGCTGCGATACGTACCGCAAGATGCGTTAAAACTTATTTTAGTTCTAAAAATGTGACATGCCTCGAGTTCACCCGAACTTAATATTATTGAAAATATATGGGCAGAACTTTCAAGAAACGTTTACGAGAATGGAAAACGATACAAAGATGTAACGGAATGAAAACAAAGTGTTGTTACAAATTGGAGTCTTTTAAGACAAAAACGTATTAAAAAATTGTTTACATCAATTCCTAATCGCTTGATAGATGTTATACAGCGAAACGGTGGTTTTATTAAATATTAATTTGGAATTCAACAAAATATTTCTGCTCGAACAATTGTATTTTTTTATAATGTTCTATCATTTTGTTCGACTAAAATCAATACAAGTCTACATTATTTTCTCTAAGTTCTTTCGTGTACAAGATACAAACTTGCAATTCTGCAATATATACATATATCCTATTGTGTTATATGAAATATACAAATACATCAAATCATTTTGTCCGGCACTGTATAACCTGGCATGGTCTGCTAGGTGTCTGCAACGCAGTCGAAACGTTTCGGCAGTCAATGCGAGCAGCGGTTCCTAATTAGAGGCCTAATAAGCGGAACGGTCTCGCGCAAATTGAATCGTTAGGAGCGGACTTTCGTGGTGCGACTCGTAAAAGTAATTTTCGTACGTTTGTCGGGGGAATCCCGGACAAAAACGCTGTTCCTGTCGTCGTCGTCGTCGTCTGCGTTTCCCTTTGTTCGCCGTGGAGCACGGACAAAGCGATAAGGGACGACACAGTGAATATTCAAGCAGCTTCGGGAGAGTGCGCGCGTGTATCGCTCGCCGGCTCCGCTTTGCTCGCTCGCGCGCTGCCTCTCCGAAAGCGTTTCTCTCTCGGGTCTTGAAAATTTCATACCGACCATTTTTCACGGAGCGTCCCTCGCTTTTACGCGGCGTATCGACGCCCCGTTGTCGATGCATCATCGACGAGGAGAGCATCAGCGTCTCGGGAACACGACCGTTCTCGAGAATTTCCGTCGACCCACCTCCGATGAAAGCTTTCCTTCCGTTGTCGCGACGACGGATAGATTCGAACGGGTTCTAACGCGGGGAAACCCGAGATCGAACGGTTTGATGCTCGAGTTTCGGGGAAATTCGAGATTGAATATCGATCTCGTCGCGCGACTTCTCGCGAAAAGTTTTAAACAATGATTGCGTTGTATCGATAGGACTAGATGTTGCGGTAATTGGATTTCTTCAGCAAGATGTAACATGTTCCTCGTCGAAAGCTCTCGAATTTTTCAAAACTATCCGACATTGATTTTCATACCTCGATAAAAATGAAGGATAGAAAAAGAACAATGACTGCATCGTTTAACTGCATCGATCCTATACCAATTTTGCTCGTAATGTTTTTCCACACAGTCGATAACCGACTAAAGGGTTTGATTTTACCGATTCGTCACGATCCGACTGTTCGCTGTCCGAAATTACCGGAGCCTCGTCACCGACGGCACTCGATAGTTTCGGTTTCCCGGCGGCTATGGGTCACGTGTTTCCACGATTTTCTGGAACATTTCCTCGGGCATGGAACACTGCCTGTCCAGTCCCTTTTGCCAACGTTTCGCGCTGTTCCACGACGTGTCTGTCGCCTCGGAAAGACAGCGTTTCAAAGCCAAACTATTTCTGTCCGACAGGCGAACTCTCGAGGTTTCGGCGTGATTCGCTCGACGGTTCTACCTTAAATTGCACTCGATAATTCCCGCCGGTCGTTCTAAAAGCGTCGCAACGTGCCCCCGCGATATCCCGAGGGGAAACAATAATATCCGAAGCGAGATGTGTCTTGTCGCGACACGAACAATTCAATCGCTCCGAGAGATCCCGCGTATTCCGATGGACACTTCTTCGTTTTTGACGGGTCTAAAGTTGCCCCTGCTATTTTTACGCATTTCAGATGTTTGTTTTACAACGCGCGAAGTTACGGAAATATTTGCCCGAGGAATTCTACAAGAAGTACAGAAGAACAATACCAAATTAGAAACATTCGAAAAACTAATTGCCAGGATGCACGGAATATGTCAAGCTGCCAGGTTTTTTTAATGAAAGAGCAATTTCGAGGAAAATATGCATTCCTTGATAGAAAAATAAATTAATGCAAAATGTAAAACATACTCTTCGCAAATGTTTTTGACGAATATGTAAATCCTTCTTCTTATAAATATTTCTCTTACAAATATCCCGATTTTCTGAATTTACGCAGTGATTCGAAACTTTTGGCCGGCGGTGAATGTCACTTTTCTTTTAAATGAACGATACAGCCATTGAAACATGACCATATTATCGAAATCGTCCGATCGAGGATCACCATCCGCCGACACCCGATCGTACCATTATCGTTTCGCGCACTCGCCGAAGATGGAAATTCGAAGATGGAAATTCGCGTCCCTAGGAGTCACCGGTCGAAACAATTTCGCAAATGGATGCCAAAACGTCTCTCCCAATGGTAGGCTCACGAACATCCTCCCGAGGGGATTGTCTTGCGGTTCCGACAGGCGGTGGTATCGGTTTCGGGGGAAATGGATTTTCCAAGACGTGTTTTTCGCCGCGCGACGCAGTGCATCATCGCGCCGGTGCATTTCATTTGCAACAGTCGACGCGATGCAACGTGATCTGCGCTGGCACTGCGCTCCGCTCTCCTCCGCTCGCCTCTGTTCTGTTCCACTCGACGTGAATTTACAACGTCGTCGACGAGAGTACACGCACTCCTCGTGAAAACAAACCCGGGACACCAACCACTGGCGCTTGTTATTCCCGCGGTGTTTGCGGGTTGCCGCCCCTTGTAATCCCAAGGCAGCTACACCGAGCAGACGAATATTCGATCTTTGATAATGCCCTTTGCCGATACCAGCGCTGTTTTCGGCGTGTTGCACACCAGCCGAATGAAATTTGCATTTTGAACGCTGTCTGCGAGGCCCTCGAGAGATAACGCTTCCAGTGGAAATTATTTCCCCTGCGCGATTGCTCGCCGAGCTCTCGAGATCATTTTGCGGAACGCTCGGTTGACGGATGTTGATACTATTCCAGCGGGAGATGACTTTTCCCAATTTTCCACCGTACATGCTCCGGCGATTTTTAGTAAAAACTTCCGGAACGTTCTACCTCGTAACACGATTGCGAATATTTTCCGAATTTCTCACTGCGAGATATACATTTTTCCAAAATTTCAGAAACTCAACACATTACCGGCCGGTGATTATTGCATAATTTTGAAAAATCTATGGTACATGGCTAAACACTTTTTAATGGAACCTTCAATAGCAACAACAATTTTCGTTGCGAACTAACAAGTTACTCTCGATAAAGTTTCATTTAAGATCGCAATGCGAAAGAAAATTTCTATGCTTTCTTTTGGTACACCGATGCATAATTATTACACGACAACTGATAATTATTTTATGATGATCGTGTCGGTACCATTCGCGTATTAACGTATTAGAGAACCGGAAGCTTCGACTTCACTCGAAGTCACTCTCGATAACGTCATCTAATAGTTTCACTTAAAATTGCGATGTAAAAGAAAATTTCTATGCTTTCTTTTGGTACAGCACAATTATGGAAAATCTTGTTAATAGGCTTCCGGTCGGTGAAGTGTTAAAGTCTCGACAGTTTCACTTGAATCGAATTTCATTTTTACGGTCTGAAAGACTGTTATGATTGTTATTACTCTGATCTCTGTGCTTTCCCTTATTCTGCAATATTTCAACTTTAATCTTCAATTAATTTAAAATTCATCGCTTTGCTTCACTGCGCGACGATTCGGCAGTCAGCGCGTTGAACAAATTGTCTCGAGCTCGTACGATTTTTCCGGATCTCTCATCGAACGGTCCGGGGGTGGTTCGAAAATAAAACGAGCCTCGGGTGCAGGTCGATCGCATGTGTGCCAGTGGAGCATCGTAGCGGAACGGTTTCTCCGCGAGGCTTCTAGCGGCATAACCGTTGTTTATCAACGAGGAGAATTGAGATTTAAATTAGACGGAGATATGCAGGAGATTCGCGCGTGGGGGCGGATAGCGTGTCCAGTCGATCCGGTCGCGGGTCGTCGACGATATACACCGGTATCGAGCGGAGGGAGGTTGCGAGAGGGGGTTGCTTTTCTTCCAGGGGGTTAAGGTTGGACGAATAATTCGCCACCTTCCGTTTCATTACGGTTGCATCGCGTCGGCTGTAGAGCTGGCCGTCACGCGATCCCACGATCAATCCTTCCGGCGACGTTCGCCCGTCAAACCTCTGACCATTCTGAAATCGCGACCCGTTACGGACACGTAAATCACTGTCCATTAATGTCGCGCGACGATCCCCGATCTTCCTCGCGGCCCAGACGATAGATAGAGGCGCGGGTGGATCAGGGTTATCGGGGAATCGATGCGGACGTTGATTAGTGTCCGCGATTTTGAGCGCGATCGCTATGCCTGCGGCCGGATGCCACGGAACCTCAAAATTGCGGGACATGACCCACGCATGGCGAGAACACTCTTCAAACTACCATTGTTCTACAACTGTCGTTCGCACGTTTGCACACGTCATGCAATAATTATGATAAAATATCGATAGAAATAAGAAAAATATCTTTGACCGGCATTGCCCGTATCTTTCGGCACACCTCTGAAACAGTGTTCGCGCGTACGTAAATTTTTATTAAATTTTCAGAATGTAACCTTCTTTTTTAAATTTTCAATATGCGAAAGAACCTTTCGGGACAGCCTGGGGCCTCTCTCACATTCTATTCGTCACGAACGTTAACTCGCGCGTCTGGACACTCGGCAGGAATATACGATAAATTAATTATGGATCGCAAAACGCTGCGTTCGGACGCGCTTAGGAGATCCAGCTTTAATATTTCGTATCGCATAGAGATGCTCCGTCCACCTGGGAACGGAGTTGCGACCCGTCTAGCGTCTGGGCAATATTGAACGGGTTTATCGAGCCGTTTAGCGAGATGCCACTTGGTTGAGTTTTCCAGCAGATCGAACCATTCGTTATCGTGGCCAGTAAAGTGGCGGATTCGATAGAGATTTGATCCGTCGAAAACCGTCCGGGGATCGACGGGCGGCGGGGGCGAAATGGTACGGGTCGTGAAATCGTCGTTACGAGGCGGTTATGGGCGTATCCGTAGACGCACAGTGAAACGTCTTCGGCTCGACGAAACTTGCGGAAGCTTCAGCTGGTCGAGAATCGAATTTATCGCGCCGATAATCTTTCCAGGTAAGTTCAGCGAGAGGAATTCGTGTCGCAGGCATCGTCGACACAGCTACCTAGGAAATACCTGTCGAACCAACGATTAAGAGGTGTTAGTCTCGTGGGCGCATACCGTATGCGCGTCAAACGGGTTGAATCGAGCTTAATCTCGCCGCGTGCGGCCGAGCTCGTGGATAATTGCGCGATCCGAATGTTGGGCCGAATTTCCACCGACTAATGTGGTCGGCAAGGAATTGGTTCTGCCAGGTGGCAATCGATTTAGTTTGGGAGCGCGCGCCGAGGCTCTTTGGCGGATGCGGTTCAACTACCGAATTGCTAGGATGATTTTGATGGATACCCCAAGGGGGATTTGATTACGTTAAGTAGCGGAGTAATTCTGTTCTTGGATCCAATTTCGGATCGGCGAGGAGCTTTTTTCCTCGCTATCAGAGACACCTGGTAAGCTATCCTAGAGCTTAACTCGTTTCGCTGAATCCTCCGGATCTTTTGTCTTCGTTTCGACTGTAATTGGATTCCGAGGTTCCCTAATTTTTACCCTTTCAACCCTTTACCTTTCTCTGATTTGTAAGCTTTTTAGATGTTGACGTACGTTTCGACCCTTTTCTGATTCCAGGGGTTTCCATTTTGCAGATTTTACACTTTCAGAATTTTAACTGTTGAAAGGGTCTCTTCTGTCTCCTGCGAATTTTACAATTCACGCAATCTCTCGGAAGCATCGGGGACTCCCTTTTTCTAGTTTTACACTTCCAACCTATGGTAAGGAATTCCTGACTTACTTTTCCTCTCGAAATTCTACCACTTGCAACCTTTAAGGAGAAGTCTGTACCTTCTTCCTTCTCTGATCCTACACTTTCAACCTTCGGAGTAGGTGATTCTCTTCTAACTTTTTTTCTACAGAATTCTACAATTTCAAGCCCGTGAGAAGAGAGTCTCTGTGAACTTTTCTGATTTTACATTACACATACGCGCGCACACTTCTGTAATGAAGTTCTTTCATCTTGTTCTACAGAGGTTTTTTGAGAGTAAAGATTGCTTTTTTACATTAGAATTTAATATTTACCATCCCCAACCGTCTAATCTCTTTTTTCAACGAGTGTTCCAAGTGTCCAAGTTCCAAGTGTCCAAGGGTCCGAGTGTTATTTTCCCTTCTCTATTACAAACCTGAGGAAATCCTTGATTGAGAAAAATGGTTAAACGGTTTTCTAGGATTCGAATTCTGGTCGTTCAGGTGGTAGTCGAGAGACTAGTCATCGAGTCGCTATTGTCTCCAGCGTTTTTCTACATCGTCTTCACTTCTACAACCCTTCATCGACCTTATCACAGCTTTTTCCCATCCTTTCTCTTTTTATCTACTATAATAGTTTCTACTTTCTACAAAAACCTGCCTCCTCCTTTAATCTTCTCGTTGCTATATATTTCTAACTAGTATTTTTCGAACTAACCGTTAAAGTATATCGTACGACTCGTAGACCAACAATAATTGTTCAACGTTCACATTAGCCCGGGCTTACGTCGTTCTTCGTTACAATGGTACTCTCAACGAGCGGAATCATTCGAGCTTCTGAAACAGTTCCGTCATGCGATCGTCGAGGTTCCCCGGCGACAACGAAACGGCTGTTCGTACGTTGGACGCCGTCAATTAAGTGTCCGATTACGGGCTAACAAATCCGCCTATAATTAGAAACGTTTTCGTCGGTGGCCGATCCAGGTTATTCGAACGGTTCACCGGTTGGGAAACACTTGGCAGCTCACGGCCGTCATTGTTGTTCGAGTGTCGATTATTTATAACCGGCGCGGTGCTCCGCGGACTCGTGCTCGAGTTGAAAAGTCGCGATGGATCGATGGGCACTGTCGAATCGTTGCTGCGCTGCGAGTACGGTCCGCGTTTATTCGCGCATTCGAATGGAAAGCCTGAAATACTGTCTGACCGACATCGGGCTAGAAACTCGGAAGCTAAATCGCTGATAGCGGTATTTCCGGCGGGGTCTATGAAATATTAAATTGCCGCAAAGCTGAACGCTGCCTTATTCCGAACCGGAGCCATCATCGAACACACGTCGTTCACAGAGAATCGCGAAAGTATTATATACCGTTCGTTATTGCCACGAGCCGACAATCGTATCTCTCGATGGACCGCGCGGAATTAGATGGAATTATCCGCGGCCGATCGATTACTTTGCAACGATGCATCGAAACGAGGCGGATATCGTTTTCCTGCGAATTTTTTAAATGTTAAAAATAACGCGTAACAATGTATTGTCTCATTAAAATCGCCCAGAGTACCTTCTATTTTATCCTTCTCAATTGTATTTCTTAATTTCGTAGGGGGCCGCTGGACAATGCTTGTACTAACAGATCCTTTAACGATTTAAACTTCACTGGGTAAAATTAATCTATCAATCGATTGCATACAAAACACCTGAAGATCCTTCGCTGAACAATTTCCAACGTGTTCGCGACGCGAGAGTGAATTTTCTCGCGTACTCGAGAGCAAATTATAATATTAGCGCAATTAGCAAGGCAAAATCGAAGTTTAGAGCGGGCACGTCGATCCCATCAGAAGTCGGGAGTAGATCGCGTGCAGAATTTCGAAGCGAATTGCGACTGAGACGGAGAACAGAGAGAAAGAGAGAGAGAGTTTGAATCGCGCGGGAACTTCGTAATTAAACAGACTTCGACTGGATCCCCAGCGGAATAATCGGGAAGGAAGGTCGTTTTCGATTGGGATTGTTTCTCTCGTTTTTGGCTCGACGAGGCAACAACCGCCGTCGACGACGAAGTCTCTCTCTCTCTCTTTCACTTTAATTTTCGTCGGACACAGGTTGCGTCGAGAATCGCAACCGGCCGATCCGCTAATCCGGATTAAGTCACGATTTGAATGGGGCCGCACAATGGCATCGTGATTAGATTTAGATTAAAGCCAATTGCTCGGACGATCGGATTAGACCGGGACTCTACGATTCCCGTGGATTCCCTGACGATGAATTGTGCTCGATGGCCTGTGCGCGCGTTATCTCGCCGCCGCGTACCACAAGTTCCCTAGACGAGCAAGTTATTGTCTGCGGGAATTCGTCCGCTGAAACGTTGCGGTAAATAGCCCGTTGTTTCGCAACGTTGTTTGCACATTGATTGCCGACTTCGTCTGCTTGCTGCCCGGAGAAAATCATTCGAACCTCTTTCGCTGCTTCACAGCTGACTCAAAGACAGCTTTCAACCATAATTAAACGCACAGTGACTCGTGTGATTCTTAAAACATCCTGTTCTATCAGGAGAATTTTTGGAAAAGTGTATTTATTATAGGGTATTTGAAAAATTAATACTAAACCTGCCGAGCCTTGAAAGTAACTGGTACATGTTCCCTTATAAAAATGACAAGATTGATTTTATTATATTAAAGATATCTATACAATCATTTCTGGTGAAATCATTTGTACTATTTCGACAATTATAAAATAAAGAATGTGGAACCGGTCATTTTGACCGATGGCGGTAGGTTTAGCGTTCAGCGAGTCAACACAATAATTTTAAAGAGTCGAGAATGATGCAATAATATTCTGAACTTCTTCCAATGTTTACAGGTTTGTGCATCACCTATCCATTTTTATCGTAAAAGCATTAAATCAGCAGTCTATCGGTTTAGGCTCGCCCTACATTGTTGTACATTTAGTGTACAACTAAAATATTGATCGGAGATAGACCCATGAAGTTTATTGGTTAAACAAATAAATGGTAAATAAAGTTGAGACCTACCGTTGGGTACTGTCGGTGGTTTTTTCGTCTGCACCCTCGCCGTCGCGTTGTTCACCTATCGAAACAAAAGCACAGCGTTAAAAATCATTGAATGCCGTCCAGACCACTGGCAATTCTCCCTCATCGATCATCGTCGAGATCCGAGCTTCGTCGGGACAGTTTTCATCGGCAATTTCCCCGATTTCCCGTGGAGAAAACTCGGCCGAAAGAGAGAACGTTACGAGAAGTTTCGAAACGCAATCTCGGGGTTTCGATGGAACGAAAGTTGTCCGTGGAAACTTCGTGTCCCGACGTCGGCGAACGATTTCCCGTCTGGGAGAAAACCGTCGGGAAAATCGGACAATGCCAATTGCACGCGGATCTCGGCGGTATCGTGATCGTATCGACGGACACTCGATCCCACAGGTGCACATTGTCACCTGAATTCTCGTGGGAATGGCAAAATAAAAGAACTCGAATTAAAATCGAGTGTCCGTCGATTCATGTTTCAACAATTTCATTTGCACGTTGCTCGAATTGAAACGTCTCTGGTTAAAATATTTTTATATTGTACACTGATCAAATCTACTGAAAATTTCGAAAATTTAATGGGAAATTTCGAGCGACGCGCAGCTGCAAGTTTCGCTTGAATTCAGATTCAGATGTTTCTAATTAAATCCTCAATCTCTGAACTTTTTTCAGGAGTCCAGTAAAAAAAAAAATTAAATTAATGCTGTATCGGTTCAAAATAATATACTTCTTAAATTCGTTTCGCCTCCTCGCTGTTGTAAATCGCGCTCAATTGCATAAAATCCGCAGTCTATTCGTATCAGAATTTTCAAATATTGTATTTCTCTCGTCGCAGTCTTCTATCTAATAGGTTCTCAGATTGAAGGATTTGTCGTGTACTCTGAAATCTTTTCTGAATTCAAGGAACGCTTAAAATCTAATTACCAGCACGAGCAGGGTCTCCGAGAAGCTTTCTTCTCGAAGACTTTGCTCTAGTTCGTGGCCTCGAAGAGAAACAACATCGATTCGACATTAATACAGACATCTAAAAATTGTCGCAGCACTCCGAATTGATTCTCCGCAATCGATGAAAACCTTGGAGATTGCTCATCTTCGGGACCGCGAACGAAAGCGTTCAATCGATCGTCTCGACATCCTCGACGTTTATTTACCCTTCAACTATTTTAATCTGCTCAACAAATCACGTTAAAATCTCTATGAAAAATATAAAAATTAACCAATTACGAGAACAAAGACTCTATATGCCAGTACAGTCTGTACACCGTTCAATTAATTCTGTTCAAACATTTACACAGCGCCGAACAAACTTGCGCAGCATATTTACCGCGTAATGAATCAATTTGTAGTTGAACTCGATAAAAGGTATAATAATAAGCAAACAATTGTTAGATCGAAAGGTGTACGACTGAATAAAATTGTTGGAAGAAGAGCGATTCCGTCGGGAAATCGACGATCGATTTTCCAGGGGTTTTCCGGGGAAGCGGGAACAGTATTTAGCTGTTTCGAATCCTCGGACTGGCCGAAGAAGCGGCTCGTTCTTCTGCTCTTCGAACGTTTTCCCGTTTTCCCGCTTTCCCGGACGGTTGCGGGGGGCAGGAGGCGGGGGTGGCGGTGAAAAAAAAGAGAATCAAGAGCCTGTTGTCGTCGATTTCCGATTATCTCTATTTCGCGCAAGTACTTTCGTCGACTGGCCGAACCGGGAAAGGAGAGGGGATCTCGACGAGCCGACTTCCTCCCGTTGTCGGCCGGTTTCCTCTCGACTTTTGCTTTTCAGCTTCCCACGGGCTTTTCCCATCCAGCTTTTCCGTCGCGGGAAATCTCCAGACGAAGAGCACCATCTACGACCAACCGCGAATCTTTCCGCCGCTTTTCTGCCACCTATGTTTCCTACCTTCCCTTTGAGATCGCTAATTTATGCATTTTTTTTCGGCTGCAAACAGTTTCTTCTGTTTACTCGTTTCCTTATTGGTCCTCTCAGTTTTGCGGAGATTAGACGTACACGTTGAGAGTAAATCTACCGAATAAACCGTAACGTACCACTCTCCATTGTACCTACAGCAATGAATTAACAAGTTCGCTTGTTACAAGATGAACCATGCGAATGATTTTCTTTGCTCAATTCATTTGTCGAGAGGTGCTCTCTTAATTTAATTTTGTCACGAGATCACGTTTCTTTGTATTGCATATAGGGTCTCTGTGATTGGTTATTACGTCTGGCATTCATCCAAGTTCGAAGCAATTGGAACTCTCTGCCCTGCTTCTTTAGATGATATGCTATAGATACCAGAGGCTCTAGACAGTTCTTTTTACAACCTGACACGTTCTCCGACTCCTCTGTGATCCACTTATGTCTCTTATTCTTTTAATAATATTAGTGCGGTTCTTCGGACTTCACTTTTCTCTTCAATTTTTTTTATGTATGACAGGAACAATAGAAAATTATTCGATACATACGTATCTCCTAATGATTATTTTCAATTCGAACAATTTTAAAATAAGAATCAAATAGAAAAGGTTTTTCTTTCTTCAAGAAACCCACTTTGTCTACTAGTACGTAAAAACCAGATTGTTTATAAAATGGTCGAAATGGTTTGCTCCAATTGCAAGAAACAAGAGCCGAAGAAAAATGGTTTTCTTTCGTCAAAAAACCTAACAGTGTGAAGACTGTATCGACAATGTAAAACACTTTGTCTACTAGTACATAAAAACCATATTGTTTTCAAACTGGTTTGCTCGAATTGCAAGAAACAAGAGCCGAAGAAAAATGGTTTTCTTTCGTCAAAAAACCTAATAGTTTGAAGACTGTATCGACAATGTAAAACGCTTTGTCTGTTAGTGCTTAAAAACCACGTTGTTTTCGTTATCGGAAGAATCGGCCGTTTCTGTCGCTGTTTATGCAATTTGCGTCGCGTGACCGACGCCCGGTCTGTTTAAGCGGACAAATCGCGAGCAACAGGGTTGGAAATTTCAGAAACAACTACCGGTGTTCTTCGGAGCCCGTCCAGCCCATAAATTTGTTAGATCGGACAAACCGTTGGACAGTTTCTTCGGCCGGTTTACTCCGACCGATCCCGCTATGCAATGCCGGTGCGCCGCGCCGGTCGATTTGCATTTTACGATCTCGTTTGCCAGCGACGGGATTGTGTTCCACCTGCGCTGGTTATCGTTACGGTAACATCGAGCGAAGTTTGTCGCGTCGTAACTACGGATCGCGTCTAATTTTCCGGCGGGAAATCGCGAGCCCGCCGGGAAACTGCGAACAATGGCGAAACGATCGCGAGCTGTCCGCCGGTTGCGAAATACGCGGACCATTCCGATTATTTGGGACGAGTCGCGCTTCGGAACTATCTTTTCATTCGATTAAATGAACACAGAGTGCTTAATCAACTTCAATTTTACAGATTTCAATCAAATCAATTTTACACGGATCTCGTTGATTCTGAATGTGTACCCTTCGTATCGTTTTATTGGTTGCGGATCCTCCGAATAATTGTATTCCAAACTTGTTTAATTTCTTATTTGCGGTATTCGACTTTCAAACAAGTAACTTTCTCGATTTTGGAGCTTTCCAATTTGTTCATTAACTCTTTACAGTTGGAGATATTTCCACTTGAAAATTAAACATTTACTTCCGACTTAGAATAATTCCATTGTATACGACTTTCTTCATTTTATGGATATGAAATTGATTAGATACCAACACGTGTAGAAATGTAAACAATATTGTGAATAATGGTACATCAATTTTAAAACAACACGATTTGTGGACGAGTTAATATTTCATGTGTGTATACGCAATTTTGAAGGATCGAAAATGGAAGATTGAAGATTACCGAATCAAGCGGAATCTATTGTGCTAGTCTGGCTACTACTGGGAAGTACTACTGCACAAACCAGTGTTCGCGTTTCCCGAGGAACCAGTTTATTACCAGTTGGTTATTCTCCGCGTGTACTCGCTGGAGATCAGAAGTTTTGGCCTTATCGAGTATCGTCGAGTTTGAACGTAGGGTTCTGGCGCACGTACAACGTCGGATGAAAGTTTTGGATCAGTCTGTGAATTTATGTACGTCCACATATGCCTGCTAAGTCGTCGAACTTGGATTACTGTATCGCAAAACTGGGGTGAACTTCGAATCATTTTTCGAGCGAAGAAATCATTCTTTAAAGATGTGCATATTACTTTCGTATACAATGAATCTTTAAAAACATTATCGATTACTATGAACTTCTTTTTTACACGAAATTATGTCGGAAAAGGAAGATGCTTCTTTGCTCCTCTGTACAACAGAAATTCAACTAGCCTAATTACCGTAGAGGACCGAGTTACCACGTCGTTCTTTCGCGTAAATTGCATTAATTAAGAGCAGCTTGTTAAATTGAGAGCCACTTTGATACACGCTCGGCGTGCAGGAATCGAATCTCAGGAGAAACGTCCATCAATTTCCGGTATCGGTTTGCAATTCTGAGGGACGCGCGAATATCGTTTGCGAAACTGGCGGTGCACGCGCGAAAGGCCTTCAACTTCGCGCAGACTCATTTGTCAAGACTCAAACGGTGTGAAGAGATCCGTAGTCGAACACGTTCGCAGTCTCCATTCATAAATCCTCGAGTTTTCGACTGGTTCCGCAGTTACCGGACCCCAAAGTTCCACGGGAACTTCAATGTGGGTGGCCACAGTTCATCGATAGTTAACGTTCGTCGACGAATGAAAGATAAACAACCGTCGAAACTTTCACTGGCAGCGACGAACGTTTTTCAGCTTTCGGAAAAATTCGCGGATAAACGAATCGTGCAAGGTTCACCGGAAGTTTCCAACAAACACAATTTTGTGTGCCGAATGAGAAACAAAAGAGCTTTCAAGTTGTTCACACAATTAAACTACTAGCAACTTGTGATAAATGACCGAGATTGCACAGTCAATTAATGAAATTATTTAGAGGCACAAAATTCAGTAATTTCGAACCATTGCTTCTTTCCATCTTTACACGATATCTTATTTTGCACAGTCAATGAATAAAATTATGTAGAGGCACAAAATTCAGTAATTTCGAACCATTGCTTCTTTCCATCTTTACACGATATCTTATTTTGCACAGTCAATTAATGAAATTATTTTAGGCACAAAATTCAGTAATTTCGAACCATTGCTTCTTTACATCTTTACACGATATCTTATTTTGCACAGTCGATTAATGAAATTATTTTAGGCACAAAATTCAGTAATTTCGAAGCATTGCTTCTTTCCATCTTTACACGATATCTTATTTTGCACAGTCAATTAATGAAATTATTTTGAGGCACAAAATTCAGTAATTTCGAACCATTGCTTCTTTACATCTTTACACGATATCTTATTTTGCACAGTCAATGAATAAAATTATGTAGAGGCACAAAATTCAGTAATTTCGAACCATTGCTTCGTTCCATCTTTACACGATATCTTATTTTGCACAGTCAATTAATGAAATTATTTTAGGCACAAAATTCAGTAATTTCGAACCGTTGCTTCTTTCCATCTTTACACGATATCTTATTTTGCACAGTCAATTAATGAAATTATTTTGAGGCACAAAATTCAGTAATTTCGAACCATTGCTTCTTCCCATCTTTACACGATATCTTATTTTATATCTTTCAGATATTGAATAAAAGTAAATTTTAAATCGTAACATTGGTTTTCCCACGAACAGTCGAAGAACAAGAAGCATTATGAGCCGCGTCGAGAACAACTGCAATTGGATTGAAAAAATGCAAATAACAACTGTGCATTTGAAAGTTATATGGCGTTCCAGAGGGTTAATAGGTGACCGTAGAATCTGATACGGCACTTCGAATTTGAATAATGGCGGACGGATAGTAATGGTATGATAATAAGAGACCCCGAGCGTCGAATTGCGGCTAAACTGGGATAAAATTTCGCTTTTCTTTAATGAAAAATCGATTGCTCCGTGGTAGAGGCGAATTGGTTCGTTATGCAAGGAATACCTTCGCGAGCGATTAAAGTTTCCCACCGAAACGGTCGATATTAATCGCACGCGCGTTTTCGTCGAGCGGCCTCGAGGCTGCTCGAGAGCAGTCTCGGGACCAACAAGCAGTAAACCGTTTAATAAAGCACAATTTAACATCGTTATTCGGTTATATTTATTCCTGATACTGACATTTATTTCCACGACTTATTTGTGTACCCAAAAAATATTTTGAAGAAAGTTCGTTGGTATCATCGAAACTTATTCTTCAATTAATTTCTGTTTTTAAAAATTATTTTCGTTTTCAAATGCATTTCTACTGTTAAAATCGGTTCTTAAAAATCGTCTGTACCATCGGAATTTATCTCTGGACGGATTTGCAACCCAGAAACACAATTCTGAAACTGCCCCGTTGATGTCGTTTTCAAATTTATTCCCGTGAAAGCGTTTAGTTTTCGCGGACCAGTTGCAAGTTCGTTGTCGGTGTAGTCGTATCCAGATATTTTCCAGTGTGTTTTATCAGGATTCGCGCAACACGGCTAGCGTCCGAAAACAAAGTGGAGAGCGAACACGACCCGATCTTATTGTTGTCGAGGAAAATTTGGCGCGTGTTAGATACAGCCGACAGAATCGGATCGGCGCGGTACAAACGGGCAAACATTGCAAACAAACGTCGGTGTAGACAACGGGCGAACGGACGGTGCATCTGCGCTGTCGGAATCGATTCTCGGGGCTCTGGCTTGTTCGTGTCGCCGGATAACAAACAATACGCGCCTGGATGAACCTCGAAATCTTTGTTTGCCGTCCTTGTATCACGGTAAACGTCCACGCTAACAATGAACACGAATATGCGAGCGAGTTGAACGCGAGCGCGCGCACATACGACGCGTGTGAATTCCAGCCTCGATTGTGTTGCAAATTAGTCTCTGGACTAGCGATTGTTTCACTCTGATTTCAATCTTCTTTTTTCTCTTTCGCAAAACTAGGGTAACATTGTTAGTTCCGCCAGATTGTTTAAGGCAATTGAAATATATGCAGAAACTGTCCGAATAAATGTCTTTATCGAATCATATTCCACGAACACAACTGTACAATTTGACTGTACAATAATGTCTGTATACGTGTCGCGAATAAATATGTTTCTCGCACCATATAGTTGGTTCATAATATTTCTAGAAAAAGTATAATAATAAATGGTAATTATTCGGAAAGTACCACTCCTCTCCGATTTTGATGAAATTTAAATATGTTATATATTTCGACATTTTGAACAACTTTTTCCTTTTTCAATTTAGGAGGGTCGCTTTTAGTTTTCGAAATATTCGCAAAAAACTATTGCTAATACGGTATTGAATTTTCGGTATTCTTGCACGCTTCGTGGCAACGTAAGGCTGTTCCGGCGCGTCGTCTGTTTACTTTTGTTTTGTAAACACGTTGCGGGGATGAGAGAGAAAACAGGGTCTCACTCTATATAGGGTGATACATATGTAGGGTAAGTTTTCAATTTTTAAAGGACTACTCCTGGATTTTTATACGCGTGGTCGTGCTCTCCGCCCCCTCCACGACCTAACCCAAACTAACTCTGATCGCATAATCTTCCCATTGTAGCTGTCATCCAGCTCTCTTCGCCCTCTCTACCACCTAACCACAACTCATTCTGTTCGCATGATTTTTCCATTGTAAAAAAACGATCAGAGTTACTTTTGGGTTAGGTTGTGGAAGGGGCGGAGAGGGCCGACCGGTAGGCCGGTCCGACCACGCATGCGAAAATCCAGGAGTAGTATTTCAAAATTGAAAGATTACCCTATATATGAATCACTCTATATAGAATGAGACCCTATAGGGAAAGTATACTTTCTTCCTTATCTCCGCAGCGTGTTTACAAAAAAAAGTAAACAGACACCGCGCGGATCGGCGTTACGTTACCACGTAGCATACAAAAATAAGGAAAATTCAATACAGTATTAGCAATAGTTTTTTGCGAATATCTCGAAAACTAAAAGCGACCCCCCTATATTGAAAAAGGAAAAAGTTGTTCAATTTCTGTAGCTGCATATCATATTTAAATTTCATCAAAATCGGAGAGGAGTGGTACTTTCCGAATAATTACCTAATAAATATATAAAGTGTGGTGTACTTTATAACTAATGCAAATGACAAGTAACCCAGCATCTAAATAACAAATTATTTTACATTTCTAAGTTGGTTATATACGATAAAAAGAATTGGCATTTTTAGGTAATTTTCAAATGGCTCTCCTGTAAAATTTTCTGTTCTTGTCATTTTTCTTATGAATGAACGATATTCCACGAATTTACGTGGGAACCTCAAGTCAAATGGAGCAACCAATTTCACGATACAAAGAATTGGTAATTTCAGGTAATTTTCAAATGGCTCTCCTGTAAAATTTCCTTTTTTTTTATGAATTAACGATATCCCACGAATTTACGTGGGATTCTCGAGTCAAACGAAGCAGCCAATTTCACGATAAAAAGAATCGGCAATTTCAGGTAATTTTCAAATGGTTCTTTTGTAAAATTTCCTTTTTTTGTCACTTTACCTATGAATGAACGATACCCCGCGAATTTACGTGGATTTCTCGAATCAAATGGAGCAGCCAATTTCACGATAAAAAGAATCGGCAATTT
>CM052200.1:32283274-32444760 GCA_028455805.1 Lasioglossum figueresi
TTTTCGACTTGTACGAAAAATCCGACGGTCTTCTTGTACGGTGGTACAGCGTTTGCGTTCACGACCTCTTAAATTTTTCACGGTCCTGTGCACTACATACTTTTTATAAATTTTTTCTACCGCACTTTCAGATACGTTGTACTTCCGACCTATTACGCGGTAACTTAATTTCTTACAGCAGTCCGATACAATTAAATGGCGTATTTGATATGAAATTTCTTTCGTTTCTGGCATTCTGCAATTATTGTGTAAATGTTCTTACTTGTACGAAGCCTGAATTGGTACTGATAAGATTGATGGAGACCGCTGCATGTAAGCGTGACCTGTGCCTAGCGTTCGTATACGTTTCTTACCTCGCAATAACATTACGACCAAGTGTCCACTTATTTTTGTCCCCCGATAAATAGCTGACATTTCCGTTATGGCACGGCGTGTTTGCATAAAGATGTAAATATGAACTTCAATTATTCGTTAAATAATCTATACGCTATAAGGATATATAATAAATAAAACTTAAGTTTATAAGTCATGTTAATTCGACTTAACTTCATTTTTACCTATTTCCACTAACTGTCCACTTCATTTTATCCCTGACTGTATTTCCTTCTCCTTTGCGATACGTTCGTGAATCACAATTATCCTTTCCGTCAGCTGCTACAAGCTGACTTCGAGTTCTCCGTGGAAATATAGGTGGCATAATCTCGCGGGTCGGCGCAGAAGTTCGTTCGTCTCACTTTGCCGAATTACATAGCCGGGAATTTTTTTCCGGTTCACAAAACAAGCGAATCCGCGCGAAACACGCTCGTGCGTTTCAATTACCGCGGCTTGTTGCACCGCGACGAAATTAACGAGACGCGGCCGGTGCAACCCCCCTGAATCGCGCATTAAAAACTTGTTAATTTCCATATGCGACGGAGATTCTTCAGCCGTCGTCGTCGTCTAGATCCTAAAAAAACAACAAATGAATGGGCGCGATTTCGAGGGTTTCAGACCGGTTCGAAATCGCGCGGAAAATTGTGGCGGGCTCGGTGAAATGGAGAGACCACTGAAACCAGCGTCTGCGAAAGTACTTGGCGTCTCGCTCGTTTGATCGCAAAACGCTTGTGCGATGTGAACGCTGCTGAAACGTCGACGGGACTTCTTTGAAAACGGGACAACGGCGGGATATGCTTCGGAATTAAACCGCGATCGGAAAGTAACTCGGATTGGACCAGCAGCTGTTCGAGAAAGTACGATTTTATTTATTTTTGGAACGAAAGTTCTTCCCCTTCGATTCGTTCGGAAAATTCCGCAGAAAATCGGGGTACATTTAAATCCTTAATTAGTCTCGAAAGATCAGCAACGAGTAGCCTTACTTGCTCGTGAACTCAGAATTTAACCAGTATTTTTTAACAAAGATCTATGACAATGTTCTGTTCAGTCTGTCGGCAAGGAAATTTTTCAATTCTAAGCATTCATAAAGACGCGAAGCAAAATAAATAATATTCAGGTAACAGCGATATTGTCGCAATCAGTATAAATACGATACAGCGTCTATACAAACGTGTTAATAGCGAGACGATAAAGTGAAAGATTTTCTGGTTGCATCGTACGACGAACATAGTGTGAAACATTAAATTAAAAGATTCAGTGGTTGAGAATTAAAAACGAAAAATATAGTCTACACTGTACACCAATATTGCTACAAAGGAATAAGGTATAAGATTGATTGGTTGAATGAAAAAGAAAATGAAAAATTGCTGAAAGGCAATAGTGTGAACATAAGTTAATTATTCTTCCCTCAGTGAACAGGTCGAACTAACGAGCCTAGTTAAGGATTAATAATTGCTATCCTGTTCTTGTAGCAGTTAACGCTCGACCGTCTCCTGTTACGTTTACCTGTATCACTGAAAATACTCGATAGCGTCAGAAAAATGCCTCGATGAAAATTCGGCGCTCTAATTTTGTGTATTTCGAGTAGAATAAAATTTAAATCGTTTGAGTGAAATGTTAACGCTATTAGTATCGTTCCAACTGCGGACGACGAAATTAACGAGAGTAACACAAGTAAGTAACAGGAGAAGAAAAGTGAGCGATTTCGTCGCGAGAAACGGAGTCGTTAGAGCGTAAGAGAAAATGATCGAATCGGGGGTGCAAGGTGAACAGCTGGTCGTCCAACGATCGGCCCGTTCTGTAAAGGGAGGAAAAGCGTTCGTGTGAAGTCGGTCGTGCGAAAGTCCCGTGTAGCACCGGGTGAGAGAGCGGGCAGTGCGAGGCGATTACAAATCGATTATTAATTTCGCCGGTCGTCCTCGGGAACGAATCCTCGTGCGCGTGACTTTTTCCTTACCTGTTTCGGACAGTTCGGGGATCGAGACTCGACTGTGGGGCCTCGTTCAGTGTCACCGGGCTCTCGAGCTGGCCCGTTATACATTTCTCAAATTCATATCATTCTGTGATTGGCCTCTCCCGCTCTCGCTCTCTCTCTCTTTCTCTCTCTCTCTTTCAATAATCGTCTCACAGTTCATTTTGCGATACAGTACGCTATCGATCTCTACGGTTTATCGCCGAGAACTCAACTGTCCCAGTATCTCTCGCGCGCAGAAGAACTCTATATGGGACAACAAGAGACTCTCGTCAGACACTTTTAATCGTTTCACTCGTCTTTGCCTGCGATTCTGTCTCGTTTCGAATATTTTTTGTTTCTACGTGAAACACGTAACGTCTCAGCTACCAGCTGATATATTTCACCAGCTTTATAATTATTTTCTCTCTTTGTCTGTGGTCGGGTTTCGCTTTTCGTTCTTTGCTCTCTCTCTTTTGTCTCTCAGATTATCGTCCTCGAGAGATATCTCATCTTTTCAGGAATCTACGTTTCTATTTTCTCGGTGTATTTTGTTTTTCTCACGAGCGCGTCCACCCCTTCAACTTCGGCGATTTTTCCTCGGCTCGGCTCGCGCCACCCATGCGGACACGTTCCACGCGGCGGGTTGGCTCGATTCGATCATTTTATGAATTCGTGCCAATTAATTGGCGAGTGTCCGCACAGGTGACGCGGCTGCTCGCCTCGGCTCTGAGAGTCGTTCGAGGCGCGTCGCGACGATGGCAATGGCATACTTTTGCATGCTACTTAATTCTCAACAAGATCAATTTTGAGAAGCTAATCGAATCGCGTTCCATGGAAAAATATCCCCGGGAATCAAACGATTCTATTCCGAATTTCGAAGATCAACCCGATCTAATTTTCCCTGATCGAATATTCCGTTTTATTAAATCTGTCTGCACAGTTTCCGGTACGCCATTGCCGCGAACCGCCGTTTCGCGATCAATTCTGACGGAGCCATTTAGCCGTCGATGTAACAAACTCGACTCGACGTGCTGCGAATTACATTACGGCCCGCAGCGAGCTGAAATATTCAACGAAACTCGAGTTTGCACCTCGCCCGAACGGTTAACGGGATATTTTTATGCAGCGAGGCTTGCGCGAATCATCGAATGAGCCACGGAATCCGAATTCCAATCCGCCGAAATTAATGGAATATTTGTGCGCCGCGAAACTTCGAGCATCTCGTATCGTCTACGTTCAAAGCGATTTCTAACATTCGAACCATCGTCGAAAAATTCTGAAAACATTTGTCTAGAACGCTACAAATTTCTCGTTCGACCGATTCGTATCAAAATTTGTTCGTTCCACGTGTTTGAAACGTTTAAAAAGATGATTGGCGAGTGAAAAATTTTCAAAAGTGAAATACTTTCGATGTACCGTTTTACACGGATCGTTGAGTTTTTCAATGTTCGCGGAGGTTACTCGAGTTTCCCGCTCGCCAGATCGCGTTCAACAGATCCACGAGGCCGCGGCTCCGTAAAAATTCGAGAGCTCGACGTCTCCAGCCAGTGAATCGCATTTACTCGCGCGATTCCGCCTCGAGGATCGAGCCTCGTTCTCGAAACTCGTCCAGAACCGTTCTGCGCTTAGAACTACACGTCCGACACGCGCTCGCGAACGTCGCACCTCTGTTCGAGCTCGTTTGAACGAATCGAAGGTTTGAAAATCCATTAGAGCCGAAGAGGGCAACATCGACGAGCGCGATCGAACGGGATGCTTAAATCTAGGAAAGATTAATTTCGAACAGACGACCAGCCTCCGAGCGAACGTTCGACGTGTCCAACGTGATTGCATTTCGAGTGTGGAAAAAAGCAGAAAAAAAAGATGGAGGCAGGCTGGTCGCCTGTTGATCGAGCGAGAGACGCGCGCGATAAGCTCGCGTGCGGCTCTCGCGTGTTCCTGTAAAGAAGTACATTGTGTATAAATGAATTAATGGCGATGTATACATATATATATGTATGTATATATATATATAAGTATAAGAATGTTCATGCACACCTCAATCTTTCTGCCCTCAACCACGGTGCCGTGTAGCCTCTCACGTGCCCGGTCCGCGTCAGCACTATTTGCGAATGTTACAAAACCGAATCCCTGCATGCAAGGACAGACAAAACAACATGCATTAAACTCAACTTACAGACTGCCAGCGCTCGGCAAACGGCTGGCCGAACCCGACATTTCGTGCTCCCCTCCCCCGAATTTTCTAAAAAAAATCTTTTCCTCTTTTCGAACGGGTACAGGTATCGGAACAGGCGGTTGGAGAGAAATGGGAAGATCACCGGACGGGAAGGGGTTGTTCGCGAGGGTGCTTCGCGTTCATCTTGCGCGGACGACCCCGCAGAGCGTCCAGCATCGATTCCGGATCGATCGGAGCACGTTTTCATTCAAGATTCCGCGACCGAACACAGCGCGGTGTGCCGCTCTCTACCCGGACTGTACGCTCTCCGGCTCTTTTCAGATTTTTCGCCCTTCGCGCGCGGCCTTTTCAACCCTTCCCGCCGTCCTTTCAGCCCCGGAGCTGCTCCCCCGTTTATTCCTCGGATGCACAATGGCCGTCTGGCCGCTAATTAATTCTCGAGATCGTCTCGAGACGCGACGAAACTTCCGCGGGATCTCTTTCGACGTCGTTCCGCTTGAAAATTTCAGAAGACAGCCTCGCGAACTTTGCCGTTTCGAGACGCGCGTAAACAATCGTTGATAAATCGCGAATCGGCCGCGCGTCGGGAAACTTTCTTTCGTCGCTGCGAGAACACGGCCGTTGAAAGATGTTTAAATAAAGACTGGCACACACGTAGCGTCGCGCGCCGACGAGATTGATCTGCGAGTAAGTTGCACGCGAACGAACGAACGAACGAACGAACGAACCGAGTCGGCGAAGGGCGTGTAAGGGTCGAGACAGCCTAGCCGGGGGGGAGGGGAAACGTCGGCTGTCAACAATGGGAAATGGGAAACGGGAAAAAGGGGAAAGGAGAAGCGACGCGCCTGAGAGCACGGTTTACCACTGCGAAATGTCGGTTTTGCCAGCGGGTCTGCGAGCGCGTCATACTGCTTACGGAGACGCACCAAACAACGTGCAACAAATAAGTAAATATAAAATCATGGTAAGAAATCATGGTCATGGTCACATTAATCATCTCATTATCATATCATATCATATCGTGTCATGTCATCATGGTCATCGTCATATCATTAAAGACTCTTGCTTGTACCGAGAGGTGCGTGTACGAGAAAAAGAAAATGAAAGTATGAGAAGAGGGTTAGTAGAGTGGCGGATAGAAAAGGAACGGTTAGGATACGTATGTGTGTGTGTGTGTGTGTCTGTGTGTGCGTGTACGTGGTCTGTCCGGAAAGTATCCGATCTTTGCTCATATCTTCGTTTCTAAGTGGGCTAAGGAGGATAGCGCGTGTTTATATTAGAGGCGATCTTGTAATAAATTCCTTCTTTTTTCATTTGAAAACGATACGCAGTTTTGTAAGCATCGAGTCAAGTGAGCGTCGCTTATTAAATTTTGCCAGAAACTTGGGCATTCTTGCTAGGAAACCATTGATATGATCCTCCGTCCGGTCCTGATCTAGCTCCTCCTCGTGACTTTTGGTCGTTCCTCGAAACGAAAAGACCTCGTAAAGGACAAAGATTTGCGGACGCAGAAGCAATAAAACAGAATACGACGAGGCAGCTGTTGGCTACCCCTGAAGACGATTCGAAGAAGTATTTCCGTAAGTGGGAGGATCGCTGGAAGAAAGTTGTGGCTTCTAACGGACAAAACTTTGAAGGGGACACCATTGATATCAATCAGGAATGATACTTTCCGGACAGGCCGCGTATATATTTCACTTGGAAGAGTTTCTCGTTTACAAATTTTTTCGATGGGACTGCGGCTTTTCGTGCTCGCGAGCGAAACTGTCAACGAGGAAAATCTGACAGCTGGGAAAATCCTCTCTCGAAGGAGGCCCCCGACGAATCTCCGAGTGTCGCGGGAAACAGCTCGTGTTTCTTTGTCGAAGGAATTAATCAGAGTTCCGCGAATGCAGACGCGCGGGGGTGGAGCTCACGGATAATCGAGTTCCCTCGATTCTCACTCCTCCGCCGCGTCGCGGCGCCTCGAGACGCTGGCTGCCAACGGCTGTTAGGCATCGGGACGCTGCTGTCGGCAACCCGGCGGAATCGTATTAACGCCAAATCAAATCGGCATCCTCGAAGAACGAAAGAGGAGAGAGCGCAAAGTTCTCGTGGAAATCGTGACGTAATGCAACGAGACGAAGGACCCTGTTTCCCCATTTAAGGACATCGTAATTCGTTTCATTGCCCGTAAAGTAGGGGGATACCCAGCCGGATGTAATCGAATCGATGGGGTAATTGAATATCGCGCGCCGCGTCGAGAATTGCATTGGAATAATCGAGCTACGATTTCTCTGCGTTTCGTTGATTAATTAGAGCCGGGGTTAATTGAGGGTCGTGACGGAGGCAGAAAGGAATCGAGAGAACCTTCTTTGAAGTAATTCACACTTTGGCGCGGATCTCGCATATCGATTCGACACGGCCTCGGCCTGCGATCGTTGAAGATCGAGCATGAACTGTAAGGAATTGGTTTGTCTAGATTTTTCTGAAGATCCTAGCGAGGTTTCTTTAATCGTCGGTAAGAAATTTCAAACTTTTCTCGCGGTTCTAGGAAGTTCTTTGGAGCATGAATCGCTTCAGTGATCTGTAGACGACTTATTTGATGAATCGACTCATCCAGAAGTCAATAACATAATAATCGTCGGAAAGAAATTTCAAACTTTTCTCGAGGTTCTAGGAAATTTTTTGGAGCTTGAATCGCTTCAGTGATCTGTAGACGATTTATTTGAAGAATCGACTCATCCAGAAGTCAATAACTTAATCGTCGGAAAGAAATTTCAAACTTTTTTGAGGTTCTAGGAAGTTCTTTGGAGCTTGAATCGCTTCAGTGATCTGTAGACGATTTATTTGATGAATCGACTCATCCAGAAGTCGATAACATAATAATGGTCGGTAAGAAATTTCGAACTTTTCTTGAGGTTCTAGGAAGTTCTTTGGAGCATGAATCGCTTCAGTGATCTGTAGACGATTTATTTGATGAATCGACTCATCCAGAAGTGATTGGAAAATGATTCAAGTTTGATGTGGGTTCGCAAAATGTCAAATCTATTCGAATCTTTTATGGATCTTCTTTGGAGAAATTTTCTTACCTCATTATTGAAGAAGATCATGAAAATGCAACTCCAATTTAACCATGATCGATTATCGACCCCGAATATCGCCCAGTATATGAGAAATCAAGTTTGAAGCGAATACGGTGGTGAAGGAAAATTCATTTTTCCTCTACCTACCCCTACGAACGTCGCTTAACCTCGACGATGACAATCCCACAATTCCGCCGCTCGAGCCACCGACTCGTTCACCGTAACTCTCATTACTAAATGGTTTTATGCCACTACTTTCCTACATTTCCGCACTGTAATCGTTCAGTATCAAATTAGTTACTTGGAAGATCAACCGTCGTTAACCTCCGCAGCCTCAAGCTTGTACATCGAAAAATTTCCAGCTGGTTTTCACGACCGTCTGCGAACAGCACGCATCGGACGACTCGCCTGGGAAATCAGTGTAATGTAGACAAGCTACGTCGAAAATATGGCGAGCAAAAGCGTAATGGGAATCGTACGTCGAATCGATCCCGGGATATTGAGATGCGTCTCGATCCCGGTAAAAATTGAAAGCTGCTCGAACGAAAATTGGAGCATTTAGCCCGGAAAGTCAGGGAAAAGTCGATTTCAAAAGTTTGCGTTAGTTGTACAAATTTTGCTGACCGACGTAGTTAAAGATCTGAAGAGTAAGTCTTCGGGATTGCTTTCTTTTTATTTGTACACCCGTGAAGTACCCTACTTCATCGAAATTCAAGAGATTTTATTTTATATCGAAGGTCTAAATTATTATTTAACACTAGGTTTACGGAGCTGTAGAAATAACTATTTCACATTACTTTATAAACATAACGAGGATGTGTTTATCCAAATTTTTGGCTATTTTTCCAATAATACAGGGTGGTCCACGCAACTTGCACACAACCTCCAAAGTATGCGTTGCACGGAAAAGTTTTGTATACAAAAGTTGCATGGTCTGAAGGGGTACATTATGTAGCGTATGTATTCTTTTTACAGGTGGAAGCGTGTCGGAGATTTGAAGGTTGACTTTGTCTTTTTAAATGGAATACTATATTTTTTGTACCAAAATATGGAAAAATGTCAAATGCTGAGTAAAAATGTGTTGACCTTCGTTAGTCCTAGACCTAACAATTAACGAGCAATTTCACATTATTTACTGAAAATTTTCTTTGCATAATATCAAGTTAGAAATTCAACTTTATTACAGATTTCCGCAGAACAGTGGGATGTTGCAATCTTAATAATCGTAAATTAAGAATATTAGAACCCGTTATATCGACGGGTCCCGCAAATCTAGTGTTAAACTTATTCTTCGGAAGGTTTGAAAGTTCCTTCGCATCGATTTCCGGTTACAATTGCTTTTTAGGCAGCCGAACATTTTCGAGAATGTAAGAATTGAAAAATCTTCGAACGAATCTTCCGAACCGGCGACGTCCAGCGTTTCGCGTCGACAAATCCGCCGAAAATTAGCAACAGGTAGGACACGCGAGGTGGTTCGCAGTCGTAGAAACGTAGTCGGAATCGCGCAGAGTCCGTTCCCGATGGTAACACGTATTCGCCACGGCAATTTTCCTCGTGGATGGTCTCGAAGAACGAGCCCGACGGTTTCGTTGGCTTGCGAGAAGCGGTTCACGCGACGGCCGATCGCGATCTCGCAGAAAACCTCTTTAAAGGCTTATCGGCTTTCGGAAAATTGAGGTTGGCGTGCAGGTCACGCCAACCTTCTTTCTCCTCTTTCAGGAAATTAATCCGCCGACCCGCGGCGTCTTACAAATCTTTGCCGAACGGCGAAACATGCCACGCGTTAATTCTGTTAAACGAAATCGCGGTCACGCCTCCTCGCCGTTTCCCTTTCCCTTCGCGCGGATTACGTTTCCGCGAGGCCCGTGGGTGGATCTATAATTACCGAGGCGGCTCGAAAAATCAGATTACCACCTTCGATCTCGCCCGCTCCCTATTTTACGATTCGCCGTGACTACTACTTCTTCCTCTTTCTCCCCCCACTGCGTAGACAATTCAACAACCGCCGGTTGGAAGCGGGAAATCAAAATTATTGGTCGCGCTACGGCTTTGTTAGGGCTCTCCGTGTGATACTTTTTACTGTACAGCTAATCTCCGGACTGGGAAATTTATGCATTTATAGCGTGCATGCACGATCGTGTAAAGTGCAATCGTAGGAAAATGGTAACGACGTTTTAAGACACCCTGTTTGTGGCTGAATAAAAGTCTTCGCGATTGTCGCGAGTTGCTGGTTAAGTCCGATTGCTCGACAGGTTCGGAATATTCGTTTGCAAAGTGGTTCACGATCTGCAGATTGTATACAATGATGCATAATAGTACGATATTCTGGACGACGTAAAAATCCTGCACGTTTTCTTATATTTTAGCCAATTTCTTCAGACCTTTTAACACGTTCCAGTCTTTTGATAAATCTTTACAGAATTTTGCACACGTTCTACACAGTCGGAAACTGTGCTCGAGCGATTTTGTGAAGAAAATGAGGCTTTCGGAAAGCGAGTAATCTGGAAGATTTCGTTTGGGAAGAAGACCCGGTGGAAAGGGTTTTCGCGAGCAAAGAATACTGGGAACAGTGTGTAAACGTGGCCGATTCATCCGCGGTCCGAACGACCTCGTTCCAGTCGAAATATCCGCGGCTTATCGCGGCCATTTGGAACTCGTTTCCGCGATATCGCGGAAGATCGGTGGTTTCAGGTGATACCGGCTCGTTCCTCCGTGGTCTGCTCGGCGAAATTGCGAGTTCGCCATTAATCAGCGGCTCTATCGGTAAAGGCAAAGGTTTGAGCGGGGATGGAGACCGCCCCCTGTTGCGAGAGCGTCGCGGAAACGATACGCGGAGGCGGTAATTATTATTATCCTGCTCGCGGAAAGATTCGCATCTCGCACGCCACTGCACAAACGCTGCATCCTCGAGGTTCTCGTTGAAAAATCGCGAGACGACGCGATTCCGGTCGATCCGTGAAAAGCAGGTCGAAGTATTCGGGCTGCCAACCGTTTTCGAGAAAGTTGGCTGACTGTGTGATCGTAAACCCGCGAAAATACATGATCCAGTCTCTGCAGGAAGTTTTACAGTCGACGTTTTATCGCTTGAACTATCGGCCCGAGACTTTTGTGTGGCAAAGAAACTCTAATCTTGTTACTATTGATCTTTCCGATGGAAAATAGCTGGAGATTTTTAAATCGGCTTTTCTCAGAGAAATCGAGGATCAGATTTTTCCCCTCGAACTAATTTCCACATTCGTTCGAAAAAGAATTAGCAACGTCGTCTATACCGCGGTTCAAAAAGCGAAAGGAATAAAAACCCTTGATATTTTTCAAATTAACTTCAACATTAAAATTGTAAATCCCGTAATCTTCGCAACGACATCGAAATAACTATATTTTTCTCTACATCGATGATACAGGAACCGACGATTCGTTCAAAGGGGATAATTGATTACAGGCGTGGGTTCTGCAATTCTTACAGAAACATGAAACAGAACATTAATCCTCGATATGTTTAAGACGTTACATTAAATTGATTCAACGAAGAGAATTTATGATACTTCACGAAGACGAATATAAATCGTCGTTTCCTTTTCGAAAACAGTGAAAAACGTTTCCATCGGCCGATTTATCTAAAGACACTGCTGCGAGACATCTTGGAGAGATCCTTGATTTTTTGCAGATGCGAATCATATTTCCAACGATCCGTTCGAAGCAGATAATTGTCGACTGCACGACACCCGCAATCTTCCTAGAAGTAGACTATAAATCCCAGTCCTCTCCGAAAACACGATGATAAATCGCCACTGAACGATTCACCCGAAGACGATAATGAAAATCGTGGGATCCACAGTTTTCCTAGGGAAGTGGAGAGACAAGGGCTCGTCGAAGGAGCTCAATTACCCGCGTTTAATCGTCAGGACCTCGGAGAACAGCTGAAAAACCCGTTCACCGATAAGCCTCGTCGATCTTCTCCGATGGATCGCGAGATTATTGAGCGATCCATCTTCCCGCGGCTTAATTGAAAGGCTTCTGATCGACGACGAGCGAAATAATCCCGTTACGTCTCAACGATCTTAAGGGAGGATTGATTCTCGTGTAACGGTACGATTATTCATTTTTTACATAAGTATAACAGGTGCTACGCATCTTGCAAGGTGCCCGAGGTATTAAACGCTTACGGGCCGAACAGATTCGCATGATTCTACGCCCCGTTCAATAAATAAATCGACAAATATGTTTATATTTTCCAGAGAAATATTCGTGAAAATCACTCGTGTCGCGCGAGAACCTCTCCTTCGATGATCGATCGTAGTTAGGAGAAGGGTAGGAGTGAATCAAGACTTTTCTCGATGAAATCTCTCTCCCCTCCTGAAATAATGACATTTTACGAGCCGCTTAGCCGGCGTTAATTATCGCCCGGGGACCTGTTTAACGGAGGACGCTGGTTTCCGTTGGGATCACGCTCGATTAAACGGGACGACGACACCTGCCTCGCAATCGGTGGAACATGGACGGAAATTGGACCGTACGAAGCGGAAGCGAGGCGAAATCCGTCATTCCGACGGAGGTAAAGACGTCTTTCCGTCGGGGTAGCTGTTATCCAAAAGATTTCCAGCCCAGAA
Organism: Lasioglossum figueresi; assembly: GCA_028455805.1. Lineage (NCBI taxonomy): Eukaryota > Metazoa > Arthropoda > Insecta > Hymenoptera > Halictidae > Lasioglossum > Lasioglossum figueresi. The sequence goes on from CM052200.1 coordinate 32,295,449, forward strand.
GGGGAACGAAGAATAGACTGCGCAAAATAAGCGACTGATTCGTTCATTTCTCGAACGGAGTTACTGAGAAAAACTAAGCAAAGATCGGACTTAATTTTTCTTACCGATAAAGAGTTTCAAGTGAAGTTGAACACGAAAAAAACGTTAAACATAATTTCCGTCGGACAAACTGCTAGAAATTCCATGGCGCTTCCCGAAACTAACCGAACTGACGAGGTGTGTCAGAAAGCGAACCGTGAAAGTTCGTCGCGCTTATTCCAGACACAGTCCCACGAGATTCATCGACGATTACTCATCGGCGTGTCTAGGATTGCTCAAGGTTCCAGGAGCCTAATCACTCGCGTACGTCGGGAAGACGCGCACTCGAGAACGAGACGGACAAAAAATGCAATCATTGATAAGATCGGCGGTTAACGATCCGAGATCCGCTCGGATTGTAAGTGAGATGTTAAGGGAAGCCGATACGATCGCGGAATGACTAATTAACCCGCGGACCGTGATTAATCGCTTTAGCGGGCGAGGAAACGCCGAGAACTTCGATTGTCCGCGATTCGTTCGCGGGTTGTCCGCGATTCGTGTGTAGTAATCGATTAGATATCAATATATTTAATACCACAAACAATAATGCGAATAACGGTGCGGCAATTTGTAGTGGCGACTCGGTTAATATTTAAAAACAGTCACAGATCTCGAGAAGATACGAAGAAAAATTCGCAGTCTGTTGGCAGTTTTGCCATAACTGACAATGAATTCGATAATTATCGCCAGATTATAGGAATTTTCACCGAGTTGCCGAAGAGAGGGTACCGCGAGCGATTAGTGTGACTATTGCAGACTCGACTTCCGTCGGCCTGACGGTGACACGTGTTCATGGCTGTCTGTCCTGTCTGTGTACGGATGTATGTATGTATGTTGGGGTGCGCGAGGTAACTGTGATCAACGTCGCGTGTGGCGTGTAACAATAATCGACCAATTACTTAACAGCTAGGTGCAAGAACGTGGCAAGGCAGAGTAGAGGAAAGAAAAGGTGTTAACACTACGTCGACCGGGTGTGGGGTGGTGAGGCGTGTGCCGGTGTGTGTTTCCAACAGGAGACAGCTATATTCCAACGAACAACCAAGGCAAAACGATCGAACGATCGATCGACCGCCGCGGGTCAATGCGTGATTTTGCCGATAAATATATATAATAGGGGATGAAAGGGAGACACTTGGCGGAGGGAGAAGATACTTTGGTGGGGAGACCTCGTCGGCGAGGTTGTGTGTCACAGACGAAACTCGAGAACCAGTCTTCTTCCACGACACGTCGGACCTGTTTTCTTGGGCAGCCGTGCTCACGCACGATTTCACCGGGAAATCGTTCTCACTCCTATTCGCACCCCCTTAGCCACGGCTAATCGCTGGCCTAACCTCCTAACCGGGTAACTTGCCTGTCGCTTATGGCAGCGTGGGAACTCGGTTCGATAGACTGCGGATCATAACGCGAAATACGAATTTGTCGCGTTGCAATACGAGGAAGACAGAAATTTATATTTTTATCTAGCATCTTTCAGGTTTATTCAATTCAGAATAATAGCAATTTTTCTCAACATTTCTTTTTCTCTTCAAATTATTCCTGATTCTACAAACGTTGCATTTCGAGGCAGATAGAAATTTATATTTTTCTTTAGTATCTTTGAGGTTTATTCGATTTATTCGTACAGAAAAACAGCAATTTTTTCAACATTTCTTTTGCTCTTCAGCTTATTCCTGTTTCTTCAAAAGTTTCAATACGAGGCGGACAGAAATTTATATTCTTTTCAGTATCTTTGAGCTTTATTCAATTCGGAACAACAGCAATTTTTTCTACATTTCTTTTTCTCTTCACCTTATTCCTGTTTCTTTAAACGTTGCAATACGTGGCAGACAGAAATTTAAACTTTTCTTCGGTATCTTCGAGGTTCGTTCAATTCGGAAGAACTGCAATTTTTTTTCAACATTTCTTTTTCTCTTCAGCATCCTTATTCCTGGAAGGATCATCTATATAGGACATCTATTGTGACATTTTGAACGTTTTTCGATAGAATACACACTTCGTATTATAAGAGTATTTTATACAAAAGATCCTCTATATATTTCTATTTTTATCCGAGTGAAGAATATACGATCTAACTCTCGAAGAAAAGTATTTTTAACATTTTTATAAGCTCTTCGACCACGTAGGGTTGAGGTGATGGAAATAATAAAGATTCTTTTAATCCTATTACTATCATAACGTTCCCGTAAATTTTTCCTTCATCCTTTTCCGTTATGAACGCATAAAATCCGCAGTCTAACGATTACCATACTCTTTAAAACAAAAGATGAACGAACGAAATGTGTTACCCTCGAATGTATATTTAGTCGACGATTTAAACGAACTTTGAAAAAGGAGAAATATGGTAAGCACTGTATAAGCAACCCTGCGGAATTAATTACAGAGAGGTTAATTAAATAGGTCGTTCTATACCAGCAGTATTCATTTTTTTCACGGAAAAAAATTGCACGTATGGAAGAGAAACGTTAAACTCAAATAAGATACATGATATCTCGTTCGAATATAAAATATGTACCGACGTATCGTTCTTACGAGCAAACGTACTAATTTATTTGAACAAAGCATAAATATTCCTTGCGATACGATCGATCTACGATCAATATTAACGATTGAAGAGAAGAGTCTGTACTGTGAATATTTTCTGTAACACGGAAGACCAGTCGTTAAACGGGAAGTTACGAGAAAGTAAAAACCGAGGACCAACTCGGAGGGTTGAAAAGATGAAATAAAGTGATTGTCGATGCAGGGCTGCGAGTGAAAAATTAATACAGAGCCCAGCGAAACGATCCTCGAGAATAACGCGGGTATATATTCTGAAAGCCCGGCGAAGTTTTATCGAAACGTTTTCTGTCATTACGTGTGTACGTGTGCGTGTATGCGTGTTTCTCATCGGATGGAATGGAAAAGTAGGTGGGCGGGGGATGAGGTGGAGAAGTGGCGGAGAACGAAGAATAGTGGGGTACTTGAAGAATACTTGAAGTATGTGACCGAAGCTGGCAAACAGCGATATAAAAGCGCACAAAACAATACGAGATTCAAGATTATATATATATAGATACGTATAGAGAGAGAGGGTGAGTCAAGAGACAAGGAGTGTGTGCGTGTGTGTAAACCGCGATGGAAGTGGCGCGAGAGATATACACGTATACATATATATATCATGTTCGCCGGTTTTCCATCTATCGTTTCAGCAGTTTTACTATATCCTTATTATTTTTCTGTTTTCTTTTCTTTTTTCGTTTTTTTTTGCCTGTGTTGAATCATAGTATATATCTCTCTCTCGTTCTTTCTCTCACTCACTCACTCGCTTTCTCTTTCTCTCTTTGCTACGTCACGCGGATCAATTAGTAAAAGTAATTCGGCGGCGAGGAGATCCAAGGAGTTTCAAGGCCTCACGAATTATTTTGCGATCTTGCGACTGTTCATCGCCAACCTGGTTGTCTACCGAGATTCCACGCTATTCGCCTAGATCTAACTTGGTTCGTGGGAGAACCTCCCTAGAAAATTGTCGGCCGAATCTGATTCGAAGGAGAGCTTCCTCTTTCAAACTGAATTTTGCTGCAAATACGGAGAAATTTTGTTAACAATCGCGCGACACAGTGACTCGAAGATCGTTTCGTTTACCAATCAGTTAAATAATATTCGGCGTTAACTCGCGAGAGTTTTACTAAAAAATGAACCTCTAGTGTCGGCTATGCTTAATTACAAAAACATTCCGACGCGGATTAGTAATTCCATCTTATAGATTGAATTAATTAAAATATCTTCTCGAATTTCTTCGGGAAAAATTTTACCGAAACACGAACCTCCGTTTTAGCTACAACGAACCGTAAAAGTGGTTTAGCAATTTGATTTAAAACCTAAGAACCGTTGTCACTCGATTCGGGAACATTAAATTGAGAATCTAGTTTTCTCCCGATTTCAAAAAATTCGAATGTTAACCGATCCAGAAAATATTTGTAAAATAGCAGAGATTTTTTAGCTAGCTTACAAGAATACGGTGTTAATTTTTCAGAAAATACGTCACTGATTGGTAAAGCCGATGCAACGGTTTAGACTTTAAACTTTAGAGCAACGTCTTTCGAGATCAGACCGCGTGCAAACTTGTACATGGGATCGGGATGGCGTTTATGGGATGGATCGAGAGAGGCGTTCCTTTAGGATTAATTAGGTGCGGATCGGTCCAGAGAGAATGAGAGAGAATAATGTTGCAACGAGAAGAGGCAAACGGCGCGCGTTACTGTCATAAACGCCGGACAAAACGGTTTGGTGAGATCGAAAGCAGCATTTCTCTATCCTAAGACACATACGTGAGTGATATAAAAGAGGTAGAAGCATGGGCCTTTCATTAATACCTTCGACTCGCCTAGACAAAAGCGTGCGACTACTATTTACATATATAATAATGATATAACAATCAGATAGAGAATACGTACGTACATGTACAGGAGTGTTTTGTGTGTTTGTCTGTTCTCATTTTTTTTTTCATTTTGTGACCGTGTATGTGCGCAAGTCAATATACATATATTTATATTCAATGTATCGTATATAAACTTCAGAAACTTCGGAAGATGCAATGGTAATATATATATATGTACGGTATCATGCTGTTTGCGTTGGTTTGCGACCCACGCGATGTCCGATTTAAAAAAAAGAATTTAATAGAATCAAGTTTGTATAATAAATTTTCTCTTGTTTTTAATTAAGTAACCGCGCGAAATCGAATTGCTGTTTTGTGTGCGAAGCAGCGATTTTAACAATTTGTTATTACATACTGCTTTCAAAGTTTGCATCGCTTTCATTCAGTGTTATTATATTAACGCTTGTTGAGAACCGCGCGATGTTTTAATCCGTGTTCTATAATGAATGTTTCATAAAATCCGCTAACAGTAAAAGCGTGTGAAATCCACCGACGGATTGTTGCTGCAGGACAAGTGACAGATTAAAATTATAAAATTGTTAGGTTTCGCGAAAAATAATGTTTTATCAACGACACATTTCTCATTCGATGTTTTAAATAAAACACGCGAGACAGATCGCGAGTTTCTTCGTCCGAAAAAGTCAACTGCGACCGTTGCCAATATTTCAATTAACTCTGAAAGATGTTTTCTTTTACAGTAAACCACTGTATGCAAATGATTTAATTAACTTCGAAATACATTCGGAACGCGTCGATTTCTCGAAAATGTCGGACAAGCGGAGTCTCCGCAAGACTATAAACCAAAATGTCGGGCACGTAGCGTGTCGCAAGCCAACATCGCAGGTGGATTAGTAAAGACGGCGCGTCATGTGAACCATAATTAGATGTGTACGGGTGTTCGTGTTGATGCGTGTGTGTGGTGTGTGCCGAGAGCTAGGCCTCTCGAGAAGTCGCGAACGCAGGTCTGAGCTCGGAAAGATCAACAACTCGGTAGACAGGCAAAGTCGTGGCTCTAAGTTTGTTAGTGACGGCTTTAGGCGGTGGATCTAGTGCCCGTTCGCGCGTGTACAGTGTACACCGCCGGTGGTTTCGTGTGCGCCGGCCTTGAAACGCCTTGGGAAACTCGTCAGAGAGAGAAGAAAGGACACAAGAGTGGAGGTATCGACTTTTTGTTTTCCTTTTTTCGACTTTTAGGTCAGAAAAAAGTAGTAATAATAGCGTCGGAAAAAACGAGGTGTGACAAAGTTTCATCAAATCAAATGGGCAGCATCTCCCGAGGGTCTCCTCCGCGACCGGAAGTGGCGGCAGCCGGCCCACCGGGTGCACCTTGTGTCCGCTGCTGCACTTTTCCGAATCCTAAGTGCATTCGAATCCGGAAATTCTACTCGAAAAGACTAGACTAACAACTTTAACGCAAACAAACACCGCTTTCATTTGACAAGCACGCTGGTCAGAGAATTTAATTAGACCTAGAGATCTAGAAACTAAAGAAAGAAAGAAAACATTTTGATATTTTGATCGTTACGCTGACTCTATTTTTCGTTTCGAAGGTGGAAAACAGCGGCGGACACGTTAAAAGTGGCGCACCGAGCTGCCTTATAACCAATGGGAGCTAAATAATGATAAAATGCGGAATGCTAGCTAGTAAAAATGCAATAGCTCGTCTAACAACTACGAGAACTAACACCATTGGTTATATTATGGTATGTATGTACGTGTCACTGGCACATACTCAGCGCTAGACAAGTACGCCGACCGGATGCCCTGTTATCTCGACTTTCGATAATTAATTGTTTGCCTGCCGACAGACTCGGCAAACGAAACTATCGGTTCAAAGACACGCGATCGCTTTGAAAGTAAATTAATAACAAGAACAAATAAATCGGGAACGCGATCGGCGACCTCGTCCGCGCTGATCTCAAAGTATTTCTTCTCCAAAATGCTGCACTTCATTAGGGATGCCACATTCCATTTACATTGACGAAGCTTTCGAGAAAAGATCTCTCTCACAGACTCGCGCGATCATCGCTCTCTCGCTCACCTTAGGATCTAACATAGGGCTTCGATCGCGCGGAAATCGAACGCCGTCGATCCTTCGACCAACGTTCGTGGTCGAGGATCCAGCTGGACACGCGATTTCCGCGAGAGCGACGCAAATATCATGTGGGATCGGTGACGGGATCGATCGCGATCGCTAAAACATTCCGACAACCGTCCAAGAACAGTCTGTAGTCTCTTTCGATGCTATTTCACCCTTGTGCACTGTCGAAACAATTAGGATTTGCTTGTATCTTCGGTATTAACCCTTTCGATGCCCATCAGATTTAATTAATGACGTTATATCGCTTGTACTCGTATTGTGCTCTCGTTACAATCAATGCATCAAATTTCTTATTAATGCCACGAATGAACCATTGCGGCTGTTATCCGCGCCATTGACAAATAAAACATTGAAAGGGCTAAATTGAATTGTTGAAAAATCCTGTTTATATAATACAACGTGTACGTATAATATACAAACTGTCGATATTGACGCATTGTATGCTCTGGTCCATTCTCGACGATTTCAATGAAAGTATTTTCGAAAAATCGCTTTATCTACTAGCACTCTTGGGCTTTTTTAGTTTGTCAGAAGACACGCTCATTGTAAAATACAATTTAACCAGTTAACCGCGTTCGACGTGTATACACGTCAATCCAGAACTCTATCGCGGTGCAATAACGATAACCTTTTCAAGAATGAATTGTTAATTTTTTATCAAATAAAAATATAATCCTTCCTCGTTTTTCGTAAAATTTATAATAGCACCATTTGCTCCGCGTTCGACGTGTATACTTGTCATCGGTTGATTTTAATTCCGCAGTTAAGAGGTTAAATCAAATAGAACGTAGTCCGCATACAGTGTGTCAGATTAATTTGTATATCTCTGCAAGAAGAAGAAGAATTAATTGCGAAGGTCTGTTCAGTGCACGAGGGTAGGTGGTTAGTATTAGCAACCCCGTTCCGAGGATTTATTGCGGACGATCGCGTGCCGATCCCGTCAACTCCCGTCAACTTCCGTCGATCACTTATAATGCTAAAAAGCGATGGCAACGGTTCACGATAGTTGTCGCCGCATATTTCCCTCCTCCCCCCCGGCGAGAATGCGCCGCGCCGCGCCGCGCCGGGAGAAGTGTATTTGCAATGCAAACGGCGAAACCGCCGGTGCGCCATTGTCGTTGTTCAATCTCTCTTGCTCTTTCTCTCTTTCTCCCTCTCCCGCTCACTCCGGCGACGCGTGACGAATGAGGACTCGCGTCTCGAATTATGCGAAGGCCGCTTTTCCGCGATTTATCGGTCTCCGTTTCGCGGAGGGAATTTTCCATTGTCCGATTCGGTGACTATGCTCCGCTATGGAACCTGAGCGGGAGAGGACCCGTTTGCGCTGGCATTGTCGCTAGGACCGTCTTGTTTCTCCGAAATTACCCGGACGATCGGGAAAGCAAACGTTAAGTATTGTTCCTTTGATCGATTGTACCTCGTCGGAGGCTGTGCGGATCATTCTGCAACGATTTCGCAAACAGACGTTTCTCTCTTTCGGCGATGCTAAATCCGCTGACACGGTTGGCACATTCTATTTTGAAACGATCGAAGAATTACTGGAGATCTTTTAAACCATGCGTTGCAATTAAACTGCGGATCTTTATGCAGAATATAAATTTCTTACCCGAATGGTATCGTTAACTTTTTCTAATATTTTTGCCATTTTAAATGGCATTTTAAATGGCGTCTACTCAGTTTTCTCACAAATGCATCAAATCCGCAGACTAGTTCCAACAATCCACAGTACTTTCTTTTCGCCTCTCTCGATCAGCGATATTTTCGTTAGCGTTATCACTGATACAGAGAATGCAGGCAAAATCACAGGGAAACAGAGACACGGATCGAAATAAGGATCATTCGCTGAATTCGTCGAGAAAGGTGCATCTGCAACGAACAAGAGCCACTTCTAACCATCGCGGGTACTGGATCCAGGAGCAAGAAAAAATCAAGTCTCCCTACCAAGAAAAGCTGGCATAATTAAGGATCATGGTTTCTGTACCATTGCGAATCGGCCATTTCACCCTACTCGTCGAGAACTGCGAAAAAAGAACGAGTTCCGATCACCACAGGTCCCAAATCCAAAAACGAGATAGGAAAATGGAGAACGTCGTACCAAGAGGAGCCATTAAGGATCATGATCTACCGACTGGGCTAAAAACGACATCGTGCACGAGCTAAAGCGTGTTCCCTTGTCTTGTTCAGATTTCCACGTGGCCGGAAGTGGTGAAATGGCAGAGGCAATCGAAGCCGATCGCGCGAAACAAGAAAAACTGGAGCCTCGGGTCACAGGACAACCATCGAAGGGCGATAACGGACGTCAACGGCGTTTAATTAATCCCCGGTAAACTGGGAAACCCGCGCACTGCTGGGGATTGGCCGTGCGACGGATGCGACTGCAGCGCGACGGACTTCCTCCTCCCGTCAGGATCGCACAGGACGACGGGTACAGGACAGCCGTTATTGCTAACCGGCGACGTCTTTTATTTGATTTGCGACTTCGCGTTCGGTAATTTGTTTGCTCCATTGATTGCGTTACCAGCGGCTTTCGGGAGCCGAGGCTTTAATCTTCGCAACGACGGTGCTCGTCGGCTCGCAGGAAATGGTTTAATTAACTTCCCGTTTCGGGTCTTTAATAAATTCTTGTGCTGTTCGCAGCTGGCTGCCTTCGACTATCGATCGTCGCAGATTGTTTGTCGACGGAATTTGCCGCGGGAAATTGTTCGACTAACCTCGTAACTTCCTGTCGCTCCGTGTGACTATTTACAAAGAGACGCTACTCTCTGATTTTTATGAAACTTAAATATTTTATGCAGCTACACATTTTGAACAGCTACTTGCACGTTCCGTGATGACGTTCGCGTAAACGTCTGGCTGTCTGTTTACGAGGGTTTTAAGAGGAACGGCTGTTTGTAAATAATTACCTCGCTTCGAACAGTTTTAACTTTTATTGCGTGGAAGTTTCACCTGTTCCAAAAGCATGAATTTTTAAATGCAGTTTAGAGTTTGTTTCGCTCCCGGACGGGGACAGGTGTCAAGAAGGAAAAGGGAAAAGTTCTTTTGTTTGAGTTTCGGTAAGAAGTTAGAGCAACGAAGACTGTGGAAACAGTTTTCTTGGAGCGAGAAGATTATCTTCAACATCGAAAGAAACGAAATGAATAAAATGTGTGACAAATGTACAATTTTATCTATTTGATAGAGTAGAATTTTTAATTTGTGGTTCTAAACGCGACAATAAAAGTAATGAACGTTCGCGAGAAGGTGGCCAGTTTAATAATTACTTGGCGAGATGGTTTCAGGCACTCTTTCTTTGTTTAAAAAAGTTTGATTAAAGTGTCGGAGGTACAGTGTTTCCTTGTTAGATACAGTTTTCTCGTTTTATGAGAAGCCGGAGATCCGAGACGCTCGAGAAACTTATAAAAGGAATTTCTGTGGAACCGAATCTTTCGGAGACTTCGATGATTAGTTTCCCCGGTTCTCGGATAAGATTTTACGAAGGAAGTGTGGTGATCGGATGTCGAGAAAGGTAATGAAAGAAATTTTTATGGAATAAGTGAGCGTTGCCTTCGGAGATTGAAGTTTACCGAGAGTTAGTATGTTTTAGAGTTGTCGCCGTTGAAAAGAACACTGTCAAAGAAGTTCCCGAACCTTTGAGAGACTTTGATAATAAGATCTCGAGAAGTTCAGATGCACTGGAACTTCGTGAAGAAAATCTTTAAAGAACCGAATGTTTGGGAGACTTCGATGCTCGTTTACCTAGTTCTTTGTAGATACTTTTAGAATTATCTTCAACTTCGAAGTGTCTGTCGCCTCTGGTAGAGTTCAATATAATTATGGAAGCTTAATAGGTCTCAGCGCTCAGATATCTCCAAAGAGAAACTATAAATCTCGAATTTCAAGCAATTTTTTCGCGGTAACTATCGGTATCAAAGTTTACGTAGACCTTTGGGAACTTTAACATAATTATCGAAGCTTAATAGCTCCCAGTTCTCGGATAAGGGATGCCAAGAGGAGCTGGAAGTTTCAAATGTCAAGGAATTTTTACAAAATAAGTGAACGACGATCTCAAGATTGAAGTTTACAAAGACCCACGGCAGACTCGAACGTAATTATCGGGTCTCGATAGCTCCCAGTTCTCAAATAGAAACTTCCGAAGGGAAGCTACAGACCTGTATCGAGAAACTTTCCAAATTTTTATTATAATCGATGAGGAACCGTACACGATTTGCTGCGCTATCCACAGGCACAGAGAACCAATCTTAGAAAGTTCGAAATTGGCCCTGATCACTCGACCCGTGTCGCAACAATAAAACAATCCCACCGCGCATAGCTCTCGCTGAATATGCAATCTCGATGCTTCGGCTCTCCTCCTCGAAACTTCCCCTGTCCCGATTTACGTTTCTCGGAATCATTATCCGCGAGGACTCGGCCGGAATAATGAATTTCTGATCCAATTACCGCGGCTCCACCTCGCACTCGAAGAACCCCGCCTTTCGTTATCGCCCGCGGAAACTTTATGCGCGATTTTGCAGACTGCCCACCGCAACTTTACCAGCTTTTTCGCTCGAGGACGAAAAACCGGGCACGTCCAATTTATCGGCCCCGTCACGCCCAACTTCTCCCCGTGAAATAAAAATTCATTACAGGTAAATCCAGCAGGTACGAATTACTCTTTCGCACATACATATAGTTGCCCGTCGACTTCAATTTTCAACCCCGGTCGCTCATACTCGAACTTCGGTCGAACTATACGTTTGAAGCAATACGAGGTGTGATCAAAAAGTAAGGTGACTTTTTGAATTTCGCGTGATACCTACAGTCGATTTTCGTTTTCTTTTTCCTCTTATGCTGGTACACTCGTCCCGAACATATGTTCACAGTTTCAGCTATATAGCATTTTTTGTTTGTTCGCGAGAAGCATGAAGGTTAGAAGTGTTTTGCGTGTTCGACGATTTTCTGCTATCGAAAAAAAAAGGATCAAAGAATTTGCATCAAATGTTGTGTAAAAAATGGAATTAAGTGCTCCGAAACGCTTGAAATGTTAACAGTGGCATACGGTGAGTGTACTCTGAGTAAAAAAAATGTTTATAAGCGGTACAAGCTCTTCCAAGAAGACCGAGAAGATGTTAACGACGAAGCTCGCCCTGGACGCCCCGGCACATCAACAACCGATGAAAACGTTGAAGAAGCGAAGAAAATAGCGTTAGGGAATCGTTGAATCGCCATTAGAGAAGTTGCCGACGATGTCGGCATCTCGTTTGGTTCGTGCCAAGCAATTTTAACGGATGTTTTGGGCATGAGACGCGTGTCAGCGAAGTTTGTTCCGAAACTGCTTAATTTTGACCAGAAGAAACGTCGCACGAGCATCGCTCAGGAGCTGTCGAATGACGTCAACGATGATCCTGATTTGCTCAAAAGGGTCATAACTGGTGACGAATCATGGGTATATGGTTATGACGTCGAATCCAAAGTAATTTGTAACGATCGAGGAGATAAAGACTGCATCGCTGGAAGAGCTCAAAGCTGTACCAAAAAGTGCTTATCAGAAGTGCTTCGAGGATTGGAAAAAGCGCTGGCACAAGTGTATTATATCTGAGGGGGATCGCTTTGAAGGGGACAACGTAAATATCGATGAATAAATAAATATTTTTTGATAAAAATAAAAAGTCACCTTACTTTTTGATCACACAAAAAAAGGGTTAATAAATCCACGACTCCCGTTCCAGGCGTTTCTTCATCGCGACTTTCGAAGTCGTCGGACAAGTTTCGAGCAGCTCTGACCCTTATGGACGAGTTCGATGGCCAATATCGAATCCCAGGGGCTACCACGGAAACCGGAAGTCCTCTGGTAGCAAAGAAACCCGAAGTTCCACGGGGCTCGATCGAATCGGAATTGTTTATCTCGACAGCATCGAGCGGAGTCGAACAGGTCGCTCGATTCCGGATCAAAGTTTCGAGAAGTCTCGGTAAGTGAATTAGATTCCGGCGGCATGTTTTATTTACCATCCTCTCTGGGAGACTGAGCCCGATTCGAGAATTCTCTTCCCGGCAAACGCTGTCTCCGGCGATCTGTAACTTTGTTTCGAGCTACCTATCCGATTGATCTTGGCAATCGCATTTTTCCCTTCATAACTTTCCGAGTATCCTCCGGACGATTAACTTCTTAGGACTTGATCGAATAAGTGAACTCTCGAAGAGTCAAATTTTTATTAAATATAGAAATCTCCAACAATTCTTCAAACTTCAAAGAATCGAGGCTAGTCGAAACACACACTGCGACAATCCGACGCTAACAAATTTCATTTACGGGCTTGATTATCGCCGAAATAGTCAACAACATCGAGTGAATTTTCGAGGAATTTGACAGGCATAATTACACGGCGACGCTCTTGAAATTCTCAGCGTACTGGCAGCGTTTCCAGCAATTCCTCAAGTTCGAGCGGCAGTTTGCCGACGAGATGGCGCTGGGCCGGGGCCGGACCAAGTCAGCGGCAGAAGGATCGTCTAAATCAGAGCTCGAAAGTAAATCGGGCTCGATCATCATCAGCTGGACAATGGACGAGCATGACGTCGCCAGCAGCAGCCGATGCTATTGGGTTACCGGTACCCGCAGGAGCTTGATGAAGTGCACTTGACTGTGCTTGACGCAAAGACGCTGAATATGCAAGCTCACCGGATGCCGGCTGTCGCCGCGATGTATTACTGCGGATCTTATCCAGACCCGTTGTCATCCATATTGAAACTGATTTGCATTTCAAACGTTGCTACACCGAGAAACCGGACCTCTCCCCGAGTTTTCTTTCGACTCGACGGCGATCCTTTGGATTTCCCGTTCGCATAAACTACCTAAGAACTGTGCTTTCTTGATCCATTCATCTTTCCCTGCGATTGCTGCTATTGCGACTTGCTTCGTATCTCGATCGAGACGATCCGAACTTTAACACTAATTATTGAAATTAGGAAGGTGTTATATATTTGTTCCAGTATATTTTCCAGTAATTTAATATTGTTATTTTTATAAGACAACGCGCATCAGTCGCTTTTGATGATCGCTAGGTTCAGCGTTAATATTACACGAGATGAAGTTTTGAAGGAGATCGAAGATTTCCTTGGATCAGTGAGAGAAACGGTTGTTGCGGTTTGACGCTGTTGATCGAACACGTTTCTTGATCTTCACAGCTGTATTCGATTAGAGCCGAAGAGAAATCTCAGCAATTTTCTCGCGAATGATAAGCGAAGCAATCCTGATCGAATCGCTTTCGATGATCATCGAAATTGAAGTTGATTTCGCAGACTGTAAAAATTGTCGGTTTCTCTGAAGATTCTACAGGAAACGCGAATTAACCGTTGATTCTCCGATACTTCGCGATTAGTGTGATCGAATAACACGATTCGTTCTCGATGAAACATGATTTTTTGATCTCCGCACTGTTTCATTCGGTGAAGCGTGAAGAGAAAATACCGCTGGTGTTCTCGTTGAGGAACAAGAGCAATCTTAGTCGGATTGCTACCGGCAATTAGTGAAATTGAAATCGATGGTTTCGATTAAAAATAATTCTTCGATTTCCTGACACCTTCCTTCGACAAAACCTGAAGAACGAGGTATGCCGTGCCTCTCTAACTAAAAAATAACCGAAGCAATCGGAAATTCTGCCCTCGCGGAACAAGACCAAGCAGAACGGTGATCAATATTACATCCGAGGCCAGCGCTTTAACGATTCAACCGAGAAAAAGAGACCAAGAAACCGATCCTCAATCTTCTCCGTTCCACATTCTCCAACCTCTCTTTCTCATCCAATCCGATCCGCCCAGGTCAAGCCAATAAGAATAATGGGAAATTACACCGGCGCAGGTTCCGGAAGATCCACAGCTAATCCAAGGATTAAAGAAGACAGTCAATAATGACTCCGCTCCTCTCGCACGACAAAGAGAAATACGGAAAGTTGCTCGCTGTAATCGTCCCTGAGAAATCCACATGAACCACAGACTTTCCTGATTACTCTGAGCTATAGTACTCGGATGATCACCTCGGAAAAATGTCCTTATGAATCAAAGGACAGGCATTGTGCGCGGCTCGAGAAGAAGATGGTTCGAATTTCGATCCGGGAAAAATCTCTCTTTCAGCGGGGAAAGTCCACGGAAGAAACCACCGCGATCTTATTACCGGAAGGAGGAGCAATCTCGGTGTCACTCTTTTCAACAACTCCCTCCTCCGTATTTCCATAATTCACGAATCCGTGTCTCTCGTATTTCAGGTAGCCTGTGGAAGTCGTAATCCCAGCGGTGGGAAGAAAGTAAGATGGAAAAATGGGTGAAAACGAAGGAGAAACAAGACGGCGGCGCGGCGGTAATTCTCGCACCGGTTTTCCGGAGGTTCACGGGCACGGCGAGCCCGGTTGACAATGGCGCAAGGCTTTTTACGGGCTTTTTCCGGGTTTATTACACGCTCGGGAGCGCTGTGCACACCGCGCGACCGAGAATGAGCGTTGCCATCGCGCTGTAAAGAGAACGCGACTGTTGGACGGACGAGCGCAGCGCCCCGCGACTCCTCCTTTTTCCACTGTCAACTGTTGACAGGATGATCGAACGATCCTTCGAGAGAATCGAGCGATCCTACTCGGAGATCGAGAGCGATTCATCGCGGCGATGCGCTCTTCCGAACAGCCGATTACGGCGTCGCGACGTCCCCGACGCCAGGATGTCTTCTCGAATGTATTTTCGTCCAGTGAAAAAATCTAAGGGTTGTTTGGGGACGTTGGGGTTGGACGTTGGCGATTATTTAGAAGTTGGACCCTTAAAATGCCGTCTTACAAAAAGGGGATGGTTCTAAAGAAAGAGTTAAATAAAATTTGTTCAAACAAGACTGTTTTCGATCAATGTTTCCAAGAAGTTGAAGACAAACTTTGAAATAATCACCGAAAGCTTTTTCTCCTGGGAATAATTCTACGGGAACAAGTAAATCGAAAAACGAAACTAGAATTCGTTGGAACAAGTTGTTCGCGATCAACGTTTACAAGGAGTAGAATCGACGTAGGGGGCAAACTTCTAAATGATCGCCAGAAGCTTTTTCTCCGAGTTCGACCAGAATCGGAAAGTTTTCGGAAATTTCCAGGCAACAGGGGTGGATTAATGTTCCCGGGGAACAAGGGTGGTTTCCTAGGGGAACGATGGTCTCGAACGCGAAGCGAATTCATCCTGGCGACGGGGATTTCGTTCGGCACGGATCTGTGGCTTAAGTCTAACAGTATTTTCGGGGGTGGGTTGACAGGGGTGGCTCGCAGCCTAAGGGCGACGTGAGCTTACCTTGCTTCCCCTTTCGTTAAATATGATTTCCACGTCGAGGATCGGCCCGAATTGCTGGAAAACAGAAAGCCGATTAAACAGGGTGTTTCCGAATGCTCCGGGGAATTTGTTCGCGTTAAAATGGCGGCGAGTGACGTTTTCGGAGGTTTTAAATGTGAATTAATATGCATGCGACGATGACGCGAGCCGGATAGAAATTTTCTGGTCGAAAGGATTATATATTGGGATGGTAGTTTGAGTGGTTTTAAGGGTTGTTTAATTTTGATTTGGGTACATTGGAAAATAAGCTCTGAGCTTTACGGGGCGTGCTCTGTATAGATCATTTTCAGAGGTTTCAAATTTGAATTATTGTGCATGCGACGACGACGCGAGCTGGATAGAAATTTTGTAGTCGAAAGGATTAAATTGGGATTGTAGTTCGAGTGGTATTACGCGTTGTTCAATTTTGAATTGGATAAATTGAAAAATAAGTTGTGAGCTTCGTGGGATATTCTTTATAGATCGTTCGAGCTTGTGCTACGCGCCATACACCCTGCGGCGGTGTAATAAAGCGATTAAAGCATCTTAAGAATTTTTATATACTGCTACCCCCGGAGGAAAGTATTCGATCGAACAGATTATCCAGGAGTTATAATTAAACTGCAGTTTCCATGCATTCGTGGCTTCCGCTGAAGACCTTCGACGGAAAATAGAGTGCTAGCCGTTCGAAGTTCATTTCTTTTTGTTTATGATCAACTATCTTAGCGATTAGAATAGTGATAGAAAAACGAACACGGTTGCAAGAGAATAAAACACTGCCATAAGCACACGAAGACACACAATCTACATATAAGAAGGGAAAATGCCTTGAAAATACGCAACCATCTTATACGATCTACTCGAGCAATATTTTTCTTTGATAAACGACGCGTCCGTCTCCGGGGGCGGCAGAGAGTAAAAGAAATTTGAAAGAGCTTGACAGCGATGGAGCACAGAAAGCTCGAAAGACTATGTTTAACTCGCATTTGTCCCATGTGTCGATGCGACAAGTTTTGTTTCTTAATCTTAAACGCAAATTAACACTAAACGTACCACCACCGGTCAAACGACTGGTTCCAGATTTTTTATTTCGCAATTATTGAAATTATAAAGACGTTCTCGTGATAAATGATTAAATAAAAATGTAATGATAAGGCAACATGTATTCGGTAGGTTTGGTGTTAACGTATTACCGACCGGTGATTATTGCACAATTTTGAAAAATCTATGGTACATGGTCAAACACTTTTTAATGGAATCTTCAATGGCAACAGCAATTTTCATTGCGAATTAATAAATCACCCTCGATAATCGTCATCCAATAGTTTCATTTAAGATTGCAATGTAAAAGAAAATGTCTATGCTTTCTTTTGGTACAGCACAATTATTGAAAATCCAGTTAACATGGTTTCGGTAGGTTTAGTGTTAAAATGTAAAAATGCGGGAGGTTGAGATTGATATCGAACTTACCCCAAACATTGCCCTGAGATCAGGGTCTCGGAAACGGAAAGGTATATTGCTGACGTGAAGGCGTTTCGGTTGTCCTTTCAGGTCTGTGCCTTGTGTCGCAGTCGCAGGTGTCGTCGCACCTGAGGTGACAGGTACCATGGTGCTGCCCTCGACAGCACCTTCGGGGCTGGTCTCGTTGCCAGCGGGCGTCGGTGCTGGTTGTTGGCCACCGCCGCCTGCAGCTGCAGCTGCTGCAGCCGCAACTGCAGCCTGAAACACCTCCGACTGTCGTCGGAAAGCAAACGGCACCCATTAGTATCAATTACGAAAACATTCTTAGAACGGTGTTGAGATTGATCTTATCGTCGAATAAATATATCTATTTTAACGAACGATTTTCGTCGCCATTGAAATTCCTCGGTACACTTTAGCCTTTCCAGAGACACCAAGAATTGTGGGAGGAAAGACCTTCAGGCGTCCATGACATTTCCCCTTGACGCCACAATTTATTTTATCAAGCGGTTTGAACTTTTCCCGGCGACTTCGCTCTACACGCTGCGTTTTCTTATTTATTCGAAGCGTTGTTCACACTGGGAACTTCGATGAGAACTCCGAATTGCTTCGGGGAAAAAGTTTCTGTTTCTTTTCAGCTTCTGCAAGCTCGGTCGCTGATTGCATCGCTCTCGTGCGGATGCAATCGTTACCCTTAAAGGGCTGCATTTCTTATCGTTTTGCTCAAACGATTCTTTTCCCGACACTGTTGTTAACAAATTTGTAGCCATTACACGAGTATTTGCTTCGCGAATAGCGTCCGGCAATTCAGCGTTCCGGGTAAAGATTATCATACATGGTTCGTAAAAATGTGATTCTTGATAAGAATTCTTATTAAAACCAGAGTCATTCGTGTGAAATCTAAATCTTAATGTACAAGCATGAAATATCTCTCTTCGTTACGTTACTGTGAAACAATGAAAGTCTTTCGGACTGTCGTAGATTAGACTATTTCAATTATTGTAGAATAAGTTCAAGGGATTTGGACTCCGACAAGGATCAGGAGTGGACAGATTAGAAACGGCGTGGCGTAATTGCCGAAATTCCGAGCGTTTCGTTGTTATTACTGCCGCGTACGACTTCTAAGTAGTGCAGTCCGTAAATGGTCAGCCGAGGCGGCCGAGCTTATCTTGGTCGCGCTACTAACGAGGCTAAGTGAACAGAGGCCGCGTATAGTCGGCCGCAGCTGTTGCTGCCTACGTAGAATTTCTGGCCGGGCCACTGTCGTGGGAACTTTATCACGGCCTGGCAGCGTGGTATGGTAGCGTGGGGGCCCGACTCGGCCCGTGTATACGTACCGGAACTAAAGCAATTTCAGCCACGCTCTGCTATTAATAAACACTTAGCCGAAGAAGATATTCGAACTTCCCTACACGGCGAACAATTTCGCGGCTGACGGCGAACAGACTGCCATTAATTCTCCTGGGGGGCTCGAGGACTTCGCGGCTCTTCATTTCCGTTCACAGGGAACCGTGCACCCCCCTCCCCATTAATGTAGAATTTATTTATTAATCGCACGTTTCCAATCGGCAGAGAAAGTTCTTGTATTCTCCTTAACCGGTTAACAGAGTTCAACGTGTATACACGTCAATCGAAATCTCTAATGCCGGGCAATATCAATAACCTTTTCAAGAATGAATTGTTAATTTTTTATCAAATAAATATGTGATCCTTCCTCGTTTTTCGTAAAATTTATAATAAAACCATTTGCCCTGCGTTCGACGCGTAGACACGCCATTGTTTTATTTGAATTCCGCGCTCTGCGAGGGATTTTTAAAACTAAATTCCGCAATTAAGAGGTTAAGTCATCAACCAACAAATTGATTAACCGTTTATGGCAATTTGATATTAATCCTAAATCCGAAAATTAAACATTTCTTCCGACCTAGAATAAAATTTCATTTTATAGATATGAAATTGATGTAATACCTCACACAATAATTACACGTCTAGTAACCGATTAGATACAAATATATTTAATAATGTAAACAAATTTTAGAGTGCCAGGGTTTAAATTTCATTGGTACAGGGTCCGGCAAAAAAATGCGTGGATTTCCGGCGTCCTTTGTAGGTGCGCTAACTCGTAAAGTTTCAGTATCCCATTATGCGTTGGTCAGGTGAACATCGTGCGTTCGCTGTCGAAACTTATTTATTAAATCAGATGTTCCCCGGCTGCATTATTTCGCATCGCAGTGACAAAGCATGGCCAGCGGGCTCACCCGGTCTCGCGCCGTGTGATTTTTTTCTCTGGGGCTATCTGAAAGAAAGAGTGTACACCAACCGTCCTCGAACCATCGATGCGTTGAAAGCAGCAATCCGTGCGGAAATGGCAAGGATACCGCCTGAAATGACAGCACGTGTTACGCAGAACTTCAGAAATCGCCTAACCCGCTGTGTCGCAAACGAGGGACGCCATTTGGAAGACATCATTTTTCACAAATAAACTTTAAGATACTGCAAACATTTTGTAAAATAAAAGCTTTTGGTTAATGTCGTCGTTTATCGTTTACTGTCCTTGGAAATCCATGCATGTTTTTTGCCGGACCCTGTACTATATTCCTATTTAACACTAGATTGCCTAAGGAAGTCATTTTGACTGCTTTTCAATTTGAATTAGAAACACAATTATGTACGTAATGACACAGCTTCTTAGAATTTTGTGACTTTTTGTACAACATATAAATGCGTTTATTAATCATTGCAGTTGCCTCCCCCTCCTTCATTTCCGGTATATACATATATATGTGTTATACCTGTATTGCCCAAAACAAATCAAATGACTTTTATTATTGAATCGAGTAAATTTCTTATATGGCCAGTTCGGCTCTGGATTGGAATAACAGTTTATATTTTTTTGATTACCGTCACACGATAACATGCAAGTTCATGATAAATTGTCGATTTGAGCATATACTTGATAAGTTGCAGTTGTTCGATAACCAAAGTAGTACTTGTTATTCTAATCTTTATGCCAGGCCTGCCCACGCGCCTCGTTCTCCTTGAACGCGCTGTAAATAATATAAAAAATATTAAAAATTAATTTTAAACAAATTTCTTTACACATTAGTTATTCTTTCGCGATGCAGTCATTTTAACTGCTTTGGGGCAATACAGGTATACACTAAGTTTCAGTCTTTCTAGTGTTAAAATCGAAATTTTTCTGCGCAAACGAAAAACGGTTTGCATCGATGTCGACAAGCGGAAGCGAAACGGAAGTTTGATTCTCCGTTTTATAATCATAAAATCGGATTGATGAGATTTATGTTGTCCTGTGGCAAAGACAGTCCAGTGGAAAGGGTGAAGTTGTAATCCCGCTGGTGCAACACGCAGCCCTTAACAAACTCATTCAGCGTAGTAGAAAATGTTTGCTATTGACATAAAGGTTGATACCGAGACTGTTAACGACTCGTCCATCGACACGGTCGGTTACGCTGCAAGCAGGGTCGTTAAGGGTTAATTGGCTGTCCTCCACGACCCGAGAACAGAACTTTTAATCAGCCGGGAGGCAGATCCGTCGTGCTCAGAAATGTTTCATCGTGTTTGAACAGTTCGAGGAGGGTAGTCGCAGTGTCGAGGGTTAAGAGGGTACACGTCGGGCGAAAAATTTCAATGACGCCGTCGTTTCCAGTAGAAAATTGTTAAAGACGAGGACACGAGCGAGTGCACGGGTCATCGTTCTTCCGGTCTCTCCACGCCCCCGCCATCGAGCTCCATTGTCTTGCCGACTCGTGGAAAAAGTTTTAATCCGGCCGCGAAACAAGGTTCCCGCGGCGAAACGCGTATATCGACAGGCTCGTTCGACCATCGATCCCTTCCCGACGTTGATGGTTGATGAATAATTCGTGAGCCACGGGAACGTTACCCAGGAGCTCTAGGCTCCCTCGGCCGACGTCGGTGCATCTAAATTTCATCCCGTCTGCCGCACTGATGAATCGAGAAATGAATTCCGCCTCGAATCAGAGGCGCCAGCGAGCTCCTCGAACTCGCGGGCCGTGCAGCTACGAACTTCCGGAACAATTTGCTAGCGGGGTCGGAAAGTTCAATTCACGAACGTCGCTGCCGCAGTTTCGCCTTTCGCGGACCGAACTGTTCCCGCACTTCGCGTTTCGTTGATTAATTAAATTATATTTTAATGCGCCTTCGTAAGCACGGTTCTCGATATACGTCGATATAATCGTTCGATCCGATCCATCCGGTGGATATAGGAAGGGACTGTTTCCAGGCGATTGCGTTCGATTAGATTTTAATTATTCCACTCCGAAGCGTTCAGGCTTCAGAGAGCGCGATTGGAAAAAAAAATTCGCCCGGCAATAAAGGGATTTCGTGTGGATCCATGCGTCTCGACAGTGGAATTTTGGCAACGCGTGTCCATCTCGAAAACGGGGCCGATCCGCGACGCGTTTAAACGAACGAAATTGCCGAGGATCCTGTCCCCCTATTTTTGTCGGAACAATTCCACGATCGTCGGGAACGCTCGCAACCAATTAGAGGGGAAATTATTTCGACACGGCGAACGCTCGACGTCGAGGAATTCGCGAAATCCGCTCGAAACTCGCCGCGCCAAGATAAACAACCGCCGATCCCAATCAGCAGACAGCGTGGAATTGTAATCGACATAATATTCGAAGCGCTCGAGGCGTTCACGCCACCGGAAAGTTCAAGGATCGAGACCGACAGCGATCTTCGAAGCGCTTCTACCCGGAACCCCTTATCGCTTCCGTTTACATTTACGCTCGTCCGAGCCGCGCCATAAACGCCGGTTTATGCCACGGATCGGCCGAATGGACAGGTCGCATCGTGTTTCTACGCCGAAACCCACCGGACACTAAAAATAACCATTTGTTTTATCAAAATGACAATGTGGAATTTGTCTGGATTCTTGAACCTGGAGAAATGCGCCTCTATAAAGAATTTGATTTACTTTGGAATTGCTAACATTTATACGTTCTTCTCTGTATCGTAAGATATATTTCATTGAAACGTAAAATTGTAAATGAGCCTCGATCCATTGATCGAAAGAGTTCGGTAAAAATAGATGAAGCACGATATTTTATGCAGTCGCATAATCGTCCCCGGTTCGGGACGAAAGTATACGAACGTAATATAGTATTAAAATCGCCATTCAATTATTCAGGTTTCAGCGATTTAATTAACTGAACAGCTGCTGCGTTTGGTACCATAGATAGATTAACGCGTCTGCGGAAAGTAACTGGAAAAATATGATTTGGAAAATTGATGAATAAAACAGTGTGGGATTACAAATTGATCGGGTGTCGGAAGTGGGATTCAACTATCTATAACTTTATATTATCGGATTCACACGTAATGGGCGAACTGTTCCGAAAAACGCTTACAGTTTTTCGTATGCTCCAACCGTCGGCTGTTCCTAACTGTCGCACGATGATTTTAGATAGCCTAGCACTTTTCTTTTTCCTACAACAGCTTTCTAATTTTTCTTACGATTTCTCAAGAGATCTCGACAAACGCGAGGAGTAGTAAATCCTTGTGCCAGTAACTAGCTTCCCGTTTGTCTCTGGGCTAGTATTTTCGACAGACATCGTACGTTAAGACGTTTTAACAATTTCCCGGAGCATTTCTATGACGCGTACCGTGGGATGCATCGATCAAATTTCCCCTCGGACCTAACGAGACGGGGTTAATTTCCTTCTTCTCGCGGCCCTTATACCATTCCCTCGGATCGCGGGAGCGTTCCCCTGCTTCCGAGAGATTGAGAGGGAGGTAACAAATGACCGAGAGTTTAAGGGAACTATAAATCCTTGCCAGGTGGAGGAGAGCTTGCTATTATTCATGCCGGTCCCGTGCTTTTCCCGCGGAAGAAAGGAGACGTTCCCGCGGACTCTATGTTCCCGTTGGAACTTCGTATTTCAATCCGTCCTATTTAACGTACACCAGCGGCCGCGTCCTAGAATTAGTTTTCTTCGTCGACGGTGCCCGCAGGGAACAAGAACGCTGAAAAGCCAGAACGAAGAGACTCGACCAAGAATGTCTTTTCTATAGGGGACGTTCTTTTGACGGGGAGGATCCATTCGCGGAGGATCGATGCGCGCGGCCAACGGAGAATCAATTAATCTCCTTAAGGACCAGGCAATCTCCTTCGTTAAAAAATACCGTTCCCCGTTTCCCCGAGGCAAATTGCAGGCGGACCAGGGAAAACTTTCCCGATATCGATCCGCGACCCTAATTTGACGACGGGGGACACTAATGGGACTCACCCCTCCCCGGTGGCGATCGACTCTGAACCGATTATTCGATATCCACTATGGTGATCGAATCTTCGATATAAGAGATGCGTCCTTGTAAATATGCCGGGAATTTCAAGATTAATCCCTTCCACTATGAACGTCGAGACTCGGGTATCGATACCAAATATTTCTAATAATACGCTTCTTAAACTCTTAACTGCGGAATTTAGTTTTAAAAATCCCCGACCGAGTGCGGAATTAAAATCAAGCAACGACAAGTATACGCGTCGAACGCAGAGCAAATGGTCCTATTATAAATTTTACGAAAAACAAGGAAGGATTACATTTTTATTTGATAAAAAATTAACAATTCATTCTTGAAAAGGTTATTGTTATCGCACCGCGACAGAGTTCTGGATTGACGCGTATACGCGCCGAACGCAGCTAACTGGTTAATCATTCTCGCTCTGCGAACGCCAAAGACAGTCGTTCAAAAAATCTGCTTTACGAGTATCAAATTAAATTCTACATCGCACAGAAATTCTATAAAAATCCAAGGCTTTCGAGTGCTCCCTTTGCAAACCCTTCGACCGAACTCGGAGCGTATCGCCGCAACCGCAGTTTTTCACTAACTTCTCAAATTATAAAGTCCCGCTAAACCGGGAAACGTTCGAAACGAAAGGGACGAGGTACGAAGCGTGCCAGGTGAACCGGAAATTGGATGCTCAAGACTCTATTGGCTAACGAGCCGCGCCAGCAAAGAACCGCGTTCGCGAATGAAAATTTTCGAGACGCGAACTTTCGAGTCGCCGCGAACACGTGGTCCAACGCACCTCTCCTCTCTCTCTCCCTCTCCTCGATAAGGCCGGATTGTCCGAGGCCTCTTTCCATCGTCAAAGAGCGACGCGACGGCCGCCAGACTCGACCCTCTCGACGCGCCTCATAGAAAAGCGAGCGCAACATTGAAAAGGGAACTTTTAATTTGCAACCCCGGACCCGCTGTAATTCAATTCGCACCGCTGCTGGAGAACCCTCGGATCCGACTTTCGATCCTCGTTCGAAGCCATTGTGGAACGGAAGCCAACATTGCCGAAGAATATCCTCCGAGCGCTTTTGTTCGAGGATCTTCGAGCGTTTTAAGGAACGATTCGAGATCCCCGATAAGACCTTCGCCGATGATTGCGTCGGGATCACGATCCAAAGTGGATTCCCGTCATCGGTCACCGATTGCGGGTCTTCCGAGAGCGTTTCTCGCCTCTTCGAGGACTGGTTTTGAAAATTGTACGCGTGTAAATAAAAAACAGACCGATGCTGTGCACACAAGACCGCGCGATCGAAGTGAAAACTTCTATGGCGTGCACAATTCTTTCTGCACGCTTAAACTACATTAAATTTACAACAAATTAGATATATTTTTAATTTTAATTAGGTATACTTAAAACACGATAAAACATTTTAGTACATATTTTTTGCCTTTGCTTGGCACAGCTACACCGAACATGGCTCGTTGCTTCAAATACTCGTGAAAAAGTTTGTTTTTAAACAGGAATAAAGGCGACAATCATGACATTGATGTGTCCAGTGCGTTTATGTGGAAAGAAGCACTGTCCCAACTTTTACGACAGTCCCTTATAATTATAATTGTTGAGTCTAGTTTCCCACGAAATCAGCCGGAGCGCGTGCACTAAAACCCAGTACATAATTCAGTGATTACTAGGCTGCGGATCGAAAGAGGGAAGCATTATGGCTACGCTATAAACTTTTTTATGGCGAATAGGCTGCCTCGTGTTTGCCGGTCCTGCGTGAAAGCTACGCAGGATGATTCCTACAAAAATGGAACGCAGTTATAAATCAACAGACTGCGGATCTTTACGCATTAACGAAGAAATTGGTTGGGTGAAATATAAAACAGTAAAAGATTTAAAAAATTCAAGAATGTTGTATTGGTGCTTTTAATGTAACGAAGTCGTTAAGGTACGACATCAATTTTATGCAACGCATTTTTATTTTGCATAAAGATCCGCAGTCTAATGATTACGAAACAGCAAATTTAAGATTGGTAAAATTGAGATCAATACAATCGGTCAAGCAGTTGCAGCGCGATAGGAGACGCCATAATTCGAGAAGTCTGCTCGTAAAAACGTATGTCGGAATTGACCGGGCCTCCGTCGTTCCCGGATTAAGGAGATCGTTAACGTTTTAACGTCCCCTAATGAAAATTTTTGCCTCGAAATTACTTTGACCTGGGAACGTTCGCCTGGGCGTCGTCGCCGTCGTCGTCGTCGTCGTCTGTTCAAATAACAATTTCAAGAAGAGGTTCGTGTGGACCCGCGTTAATTTGCGTGCGCTAAGTGGGCTGAACGGAGAACGGTCTGCAGCTTCACGAGCCGCTGACTAACCGGCACCGGTTAATTAACCAGACGAGCCATGGACAAAGCAACCGCTCGGTCCGGAACCGCGACATTGTTCGGAACTCTTCACGCTGGGCTCAGCCGTGCAGCCCGAAATCCATAGCCCCTAGGACGGGGTTAATTAGATACGATCGCTTCGCAGACTGTCCTCGGAATTCGCGGAACCGAGCGCTGTTCGCGACGCGAATCGCTATCATTCCGGCCAATGTGGCCGATTCAAGGGTTTAAGGGAGAGTTCTGGAGGCTCTTCGAACCGGAAGGTTCCATTTTAACCCTTTGCACTCGGAGCTATCTTAACTGCAAAATAAAACATTTCTTTCGATCCAGAATATTTCCATTCCGTATGATGTTTTAAATTTGGTGGATATGAAATTGATGCGATACCTCGTACAATACTTAAATGTTGAGCAATCGATTAGATACCGACAGATCTAATAATGTGAACAATATTTTAAATAATAGTACAGCAATTATTAATGGCGCCTCAGAGACGTCACTCGAGTGCTAAGGGTTAATACTTAACCAGTTAACCGCGTTCGACGCGTATACACGTCAATCCAGAATTCTATCGCGGTGCAATAACGATAACCTTTTCAAGAATGAATTGATAATTTTTTATCAAATAAAAATGTAATCTTTCCTCGTTTTTCGTAAAATTTATAATAGGACCATCTGCTCTGCGTTCGACGCGTACACTCGTCATTGTTTGATTTTAATTCCGCACTCGGTCAGGGATTTTTAAAACTAAATTCCGCAGTTAAGAGGTTAAAACTCACAGGATATCGACACATTTACCAAAAATTGGAAAGGAAACGTACTTATTAATTCTCTGTTCGTAGGCATTGACATCAAAATATTAATTTTGCGATGTTTAAAATTTTGTTAGTACACTATAGTTATTTTTTAATAAAATCGCAACATTGCAATAAATGATCTTCGCAGTCTCCATCGATCAGCTGTGGCTTACAAAAATACAAATTTCTAGCAGGTTTTTTTTCTGCTTTGTTGGAAACACGTAGAAAAGAAACTTGAACTTCCGAACAGAATGAACGGTTCCAGGAGAAATTAACGAAGCGCAGTGGACCTAGAGAAGCGGCGCGAGCTTCTTACGGAATCCGTCCGACCGCTAAATAGAATCAACGAACGGAATTACTTTAATTAGCGCGGCTAATTAGACCGGTGCGCGAGTAGTCGAGATAATTGCCACGGCGACGAGTTATCGCGGCCGTTGTATCAGCTTGTCGAATAAATCCGGATTGTTTTCCCCGACACGGCCACGGCACTTCGTGGATGTTCGAGCATGCCCCGAAAAACACGCCGCGTGGATTGTTTTCAGTGGCGCATGGCGCGGCGCGCTGCTCGCTCGCTCGGAGGAAACTGCACGGAAGGAATGCACAGAGTGAATCGGGCCGACACGCGTACCTGCAGTTTCGCAGCTTTGTGACGCGCCGGCGAATAAACTGATCCTTTGAGATCCCGCTACCGACAAATTTCATCAATTCCGGCGTGCTCTATTTTCCGTATTGCGCTCGCTGAACGCTTTAGTAACTAACGATTATGAACTGAGCGGTCTAGACTGTTGCAGAGACTTGCGCGTTTTCAGTTTGTTTTCTACAGGAGATTCGAAATATGTGAGAATTGAAACAGCTTGATCCCTTCACTGGGCAAATTATTCTTTTTACTGAAATCGTGTTGGAATCGTGTCTTTGAAAAATGATTGACGATTTTTTTAAAAATCTCCGAATCTATAGGTCCCCGAGCGTTTAGATTTCGAAGACCCTGAATTTCCGAATGCTTGGTTCTCCGGGGGGCTAGATTCCCGAGTGCCTAGGTCCCCGAATACCTATATCGGAACTGAGTACATGTATCCGTCGAGAAAGTTTGCCCTGGCGACGATGCATCGGGATGGTCGTAGGCGATATTGCGGATAGCGGGACCCTACGACTATTCTCGCTGAGCGGAGGGAGGAGATGGGGTTTTAAGTCTCCTGCGCGGTGGGGTGTTTAGTGCGTAGTGCACTGACGAGTCCCGCACTATGTGCGTAAGTACATTTTCCACATCGCCGTTATAAATTAACAAAAGAAAAGGTTCCCGAATACCTAGATTTCCGAATGCTTGGGTCCCCGAGTACATAGATTTCCAGAATGCTTGGATGTACGAATGCTTGGGTCCCCGAGTACATAGATTTCCGAATGCTTGGCTCCCCTGGGGACTAGATACCCGAGTGCCTAGGTCCGCGAATGCCTAGAATTCCGAATGTTTGAGTCCCCGAGTACATAGATTCCCGAATGCATGGTTCCCCTGGGGACTAGATACCCGAATACCTAGAATTCCGAATGCTTGGATCCCCGAGTACATAGGTTTCCGAATGCTTAGAATTCCGAATACTTGGGTCCCCGGGTACATAGATTTCCGAATTCTTGGTTCCCTTGTGGACTAGATACCCGAGTGCCTAGGTCCCCGAATGCCTAGGATTCCGAATGTTTGGGTCCTCGAGTACACAGATTTCCGAATGCTTGGGTCCCCGAGTGCCTAGACTCCCGAGTTCGATCATTCAAAGTTCAAATTTAATCATCGCGGGGGTCAAGGACGATTCTGGCTCTCGGTTACGGAGGCAATCGATCAGAAAGTGTATCGAAACGATCGGTACCCAGAATCCCAAGCTGTCTCGTCAGGGTTGGAAACACTTTCCTCGTGGTCGACTTTCTCGTAATCGCGTTGGACCTCTCTCCGGTCTCTGTTTTTCGACGTGTACGTGGCTGGAATGATCGAGACGCCGTGAGATCGTACGTGACCCGGTCTCCCTCGATCCGTCGCGTCGACGGCAACACAAACCGTCGGGCGTGTTTCTATCGGGCTTCCGTTCGATGTTCCTAGCTGCGAAAACCCGATTCGGTACGAACCGCGATTTCGACACGAGCGAACAAAGACGCGGCGACGGGACACGCGGGAACAAAGAATCCGGCGGCGACACTGTGACACGATGCCGCTGCGGTTTCGGTGCAGCGATTCGAGTGGGCAATCAACGCGGCGTGACCTCGGTTTTACGGGGTCGTGTTCCGACGGTGCATCCGCCGGAAGAGCATGCACTCGCCCCGGACCCCTCTCTCTGTCAAGTGCACCGGGAATGTCAACGAGCAGCTCTCGTATCGGTCCCGGTCGCGTCCGTTAGGCGAACTTCTTTGAAACGATGACGGGGATACCGTACATTGAAAATTTACAGTCGCGCTTTACTCCGTGCGTGCTTCGATAAGGAGTTTGGACATGATTGCCTCTGATCTTGACGAGACTACTCTAGTAGCATTTATGCCTGGTCAATATAAGACAACCACAGAATTGTTGTATGATCTTAGCGATAAAGTGATTGTTGGAGGGACACGTGCAACATTGAAAACATACAGTGAAATCCGCATTACTGTCCTTTGTTTATACCAGGTTCAATGTCCAGCGTCTTCTCACGCGATGATTGATCTCGGCTCGGGTATATCGGTGTAAACACCACGCATTGACTCGAACGAGTCGAAATTTTCAACTTTCTTAATTTTCATTATTTTTTTAATGACATTTCGCTATCGTATTTCTCGCATTTTTCTGATTAATATAAGACCAAACACGATATAATTCCAATTGTATTTAGTGGTTAAATCGACGATTCAAATTTCGGTCGCAAGGAACGACAGCGTATTGGAAAGAAAGAGACTTCGGAGACTTCGGCTTCTCCTTTGAATTTCATTCTATCCTTCTCTATGTTCGGCTTCACCTATGAATTTCAATCAATCCTTCTCTATGTTCGGAATCGCCTTTGAAGTTACAAAAATACGATCCAGGATCCAGATTACTGTCAACCAAAAATACGGCTGTTGGACAGTAATAAGGACATTACTGTATCTTGTTAGGGTTCGAGTAACCGTGACCCATGTGGGTCGAGGGACGGGGTTGTCTGAAGGATGGCAACCATGCGTTACAGCATGTATTTTTATAAATCGTTTCGTAAATGTTTTGTTGGAGAGCGTGTATGTGTGTGCGTTTACATTGCACGAGCGACAAATGAAAAACGAATAGCTAACAAGCGAGCGTCGGTGTGCGAGACTGTTCCTCGCGGAGGGAACGGAAGATCAGTTCCGAATGTTATGTCGTAAGAGACGGTTATCATTGTAGCGCGTACGAAAATTAAAATAAACGTTTCCTTTACAACCCGACACTCGTGATATTGTTTGCGGGCATCCTTACAATCTGCATATTTTCAAGGCAACAGAGCACGAAGGAATGGTTTCAATTCGTTAATATCGTTCCTTTAAGACCAATCTCGACGAACGGATGCAATTTGATGAAGGATGCAAACGAAGAGACACTTACGATAGCCTGTTGATCGACGCCATTTGGAGGTGGGGGCGGACTGAAACTGGCCGCGGTTGGTGCACCGGGGGCTGTCGGGTGTGGAGCACCAGCTGGTGGTGGTACTTGAGGCCCACTGGGTGGTGGCTGCTGGGGCGCACCACTGTTGTCTTCTTTGACAGGCACTGGTGGAGGTGGTTTTACTTCACCGGCTGCACCAGCCGCCCCGACGACACCCGCTACGCCGTTTACCGGCGGGGGGAAGACACCCCCACCGTAGGGCGCAGCCATGCCTGTCTGCACCATGTGCTGCAAAAGAGAAACGGTTCTTTTTAGTCCACGGAATTCTACTTTCGATAGCATAGAGATTACAGTGTCTCGATACCGGGGCATATTATTATCGGGCTGTCTATCATTATTATACCGCGGATTTTATGCATTTATAACAAAAACGAGTATCAATATATTACATTTATAAGTACATTATAATCGCAATATATAACGCAGAAAATTTGAATGTCGTCTAAAGATCCCCAGTCTAATCGCTATTATATACTCTCCAGTAACTAAAACATCGACCTAATCGTTCAACCGTTCAAATACGAAGCAATTCGTCTGCAGAAATACACCGTAGCTACAAGCTCGAATGTCCGATAAACCAGCTGAGTATCCGAGCACTTAAACAGCTAACTGGCACTAAACGAGCGGCATGCCAGCGAAAGAATCTCAAGTACGTCGGAATCGATCTCGCATAAGTGAAAGTCGGAAATAAATATTTCGTTTCCCGAACAAACAACGTCGGCCGCGATTTTTGCATTTTAAATGTGACGCGCGAACAGACCCGATGATTTGTGCCCGCATGCATTCCGCGGTGCGCGCAACTAAATACGCTCGATACAGGCCTGCATCGAGAGCGGACAAGCCGCAAATCATTTCGCGTGCTGCACGCGGACCGATTAGCGACATGCTAGAAAACCGTCGCACCCCCTTCTGCTCGCCACTCGGCCGGGAATCCGAAGAAAAACCATCCGAGGTAAACCATCGGCGAGGTTGTTCTGCGTTTCTTTCGCCTCGGTGAATGGATTCTTTGTTCCCGAGCTTGATCCACGATCGTGGAAACGCATTCTTGATTCCCGAGATCGAAACGTTGATTACGATCCACCTACCACTCTCCGAAATGCACTACTGTTGCCGAACCGAGCGAAGCTTGAAACGATACGCCGGTAATCAGTTGAAAGCTCCATTCGCGGATTATTAATACCGCTCGATGCGGCTGCGAGGCATCATGGACACTCTGATTCGCGAAACGTGATACCCGAATGGGGGATCATTATCTTGCAAAGTTTTAATTGATTACTTTTGATTCCTCGGTGTCTACATTTCCAAGGCATTCCACGAGTGCCTAGATTCCTAAGACCCTGCATTTCTAAATGCTCGGGTCCCCGAGTGCCTACGTCCTGCAGTACCTAGATTCCTAAGATCCAGCATCTCTGAATGTTTGGGTCTCCGAGTGCCTACATTCCCAAGACCCAGCATTTCAGAATGCTTTGGCCTCCGAGTGCCTAGATTCCTAAGACCCACAATTTCTAAGTGCTTGGGTCTCCGAGTGCCTACGTCCCCGAATGCCTAGATTCCCAAGACCCAGCGTTTCAGAATGTTTGGGCCTCCGAGTACCTAGACTCCCAAGACCCTGGTTTTACGAATGCTTGGGTCTCCGAGTGCCTACGTCCCCGAATGCCTAGATTCCCAAGACCCAGCATTTCAGAATGGTTGGGTCTCCGAGTGCATACGTCCCCGAATACCTAGATTCCCAAGACCCAGCATTTCAGAATGCTTGGGTCTCCGAGTGCCTAGACTCCCAAGACCTTGGATTTACGAATGCTTGGCTCCCCGCGTGCCTAGACTCCGAAATTCCTAAATTCCTGAAGCAACATCGGTCTGGGCCGAGCAAGCACAGCAAGGATCGTCTCGAACTCGGACCAAGAACATCGTAAACCCTCGGGTCCAGAAATGGAACCGATTTTTCAACGACCACAATAGACGCGACCCAACCCTGGGCACAGCTCCCGAGAGACAGCTTACAGATCGTTCGTCCAGTACCCAAGCTGTCTTTCGTGATTGTTCCGAAATACCGTGGAGAGAGAATGCCGGATGCCTCGAAGCAGCAAGGCGGGAAGTTTCGCGGCCGACCATTTGTTACGCTTGCCATGCCATTTTTCTGAAAACTCGATTCCCGTTCGGCGTGCCGCTCCGCTGCTCGTTTCTTATTTACGGGCCGGCACTGAAAATCGTTTCTGCTTAAACTTTCACGGCACGGACACGGACTCCTAAGGCTGGACATCCGACGCCGGAATCGTTTCGGAACGTACGCGTTATTAAACGTTCGATTCGAATTGGAATCCTCTAGGAACGGATCGAAAATACACTTTCGAGTTCGAATCCGACAGATTGAACCGAAAGGATTCCAGGATACGAGCTCGTTGAAACGAGCCACGCTGTCCTAAGTTCTCGTTAACCTCTGCTAAACGAAACGAGCTCCTGTAATCCGCACGAAGCCCGACGACGTTACGAGGTTAGGTTCGTTTCTCCTTTGGCTCAGTAAACTATTCAATGAACAGTGCTCGGCTGTGGAGAAATAGCATGACGCGTTTTCTGATCCTTCCACTAGGTATTAGTTACCGAGAGCGCAAAGAGTGCAATTTTCAACATTTGTGTCTTGCTCCTGAACCTGCTGAAGCTGTTAAAAATGGATAAAGACACTTTCGTCCAAGAGCGACTACGATATTTGATCGATTGATCGGACCAAAAGGATAATGTATCCTGCTTCATTGTCGAGACTCGATTGTCGCAACACCTTCGTGCCTACACAACAAATTCAGACGCTCAATAGACACTGAGTAGACCCGACTGGACACATCCAGACACTCGGTTCTCAAACAATTTAGCCACCCTCCGCACAATCCTCTCAATCACCGAGCTTCCTCAGCTTCTCGGCCGTTCCCGGGTGCAAAACCCGTAGCGAGCATTCGTCGAAATCGGTTCAACACCCAATCAAGTCCTCGTCCGGGCGAGAAATAGGGGCCGAGTCCAGACCGGAGCACATAATCAGCGAGCGCATTCTCCGCGAGCACAAAGGTCCGCGAACAGAAGAGCCTGGGCGCGCATTTCGACGCAGAAAAATAGAAAGAAAAGGAAAATAAAGCTGGTCCTCGTTTTCCCACGATCGGGAGAGGAGGCCGAAAGCGACACGTCGTCCTGGCGAGTTTTCCAACGTGAAGAGCCCCGGAGGATCGACGACGACGGTGAACAAGAAGAAGAAGAAGAAGGGGTCTAACGAGCCTGCCGGCCGGAGAAAAATAAAAGAGAAGCTCGCCGAGGGAAAAGGGACGAAAACAATGGACCAGAGGGAATCTCCCTCGGCGCGGTCGGCCCGACAGAAAGACGCGCGAAGAATGAAAGAAGGGTCTCTGAATAGGCGAACGCGCATCAGGACCCGAGGAGGAATCGTTGCGATTCTTTCCTCTCGCGTCTTATCTCAGCGCCGAGTGGATTCATCGGTGGAGATAGAGCGCATGGAACGGATGCGATCCCACGACCCAATTAACAGAGGCCGACTCTGTGTGTCATCGGGTTAACCCAGTTCCCGGCGATCCCTTTGTTCGGCAGGAATAACGCCGTTCAAAGGATCCTAGTTCCTGCCTAGATCAGTTCGGAACAGCTCCGTGTTCCTAACCGTTGATGCTCGACGTATCAACTATCTCACCTCGATGTTCATAATTTTCTACGGCATTTGGTAACATTGTACTTTGCATATGGATTTTACAGTTTCTACGGAGTTCTTGGATCTGGAGGGAAGAGTAGTTAACGATCGGCTAACAACCGGTTTAACTGTTTCCTGGCTTTTTGTTAGACGGAAACTGGCCGAGCGGGATCGCTCGCAGCACGCTTCCCCAACAAGGGCAGTAGACCGTGTCGATGGCAGTTTCCTAGGTTTTACCGGTGTGTCGCGTGCGAAACTGTAGGAGGGAGTGTTGACAGGACTGGCGATCCCCTAAACCGATGATTTTAAGAGTTCGCGTATTGGTGGCGAGAGTGATATTCTCTTGATGTACGAATTAGGCTAGTAGGGTGTCTTAATAAGAATTCCTAGGCACCCAACAGCCTGTACACTCAAGTATTTAGATTCCCCTAGTGCTCTGACGTGCTACGGAGCTTCGAATTCCTAGATACCAAAGAAGCTAGCAAAACTACTTCTAACAGACTCGTAAAGGACGCACCTAACAGCCATCGTCAACCACGATCGCTTAAGAGCGACGCTGTTAGGCTCGGCAATTAGAGTGTCATTCTCTCAACAGGGACAGTTATCGAGTATAAAACAGTGAAATACGTAAAAAGAAATTGGCGCTCTGCCATCATGGAGGTCGGTACCAGAAAATAGCTCGTTCCATGGTGAAAATTTGGAGTAATCCCGAATTAGAGTCTCGCGAGACGCTGAACGTTCGCGATCGGCGATTGTCGATGATCTGCGAGGAACCCGAGTGTCTAGATTCTAGTTTCCCCTAGATTTTTGAGTGACCAGATTCGCGATCCGCCTGGGGAACTTCCGATTCGAAACGGATCCGCGTCCGTTATCGACGGAGCCATGGATAATGCAGGGAGCCCCTTACCGGTCGAGGTTGGACCAGACGAGAGGCAGTGACCGGGACGAACGCGGGAGGGACTGGCGAACACGATGTGCGAAACTTTTCGCGTTTCCGCCATTGGCAGAGGAAGCGGAGACGCCTCGTATCGACGTATAACGCTTCTGACGCTCCGGTGACGCAACACCGACGCGGGATGCTAAAACCCGATGACGTAACGGCGTCTAGATGCATCGTTAAGCGGGGATTCCGTTGTCGGCCAAGGGGCGAAAGCTGCAACTTGCTAGCTGCAAGTTGCGAGTCGCCGGGGCGTCGGAAAAATGGCTTCCGTTCGCTGAATGAACGATCTAATGGGATTCAAGGGAATTCTTTCCCGGCCGGCCGCGGCGATAAAAAGATTTTCATCGGCGAGTCGTGTTGCCATTCGAGAAACGCCGGGTCGAGTTCTCTCCTCTCCTCGTCTTTGATGCTCTCGCGAGCGGACACGCCTTTTTTTAGCGTTCGTCTACGGCACGGAGTTCTTCACGGTGGACGAGCAACACGAACGATCAAAGCACTTTGTTTGTAACCGAGCGCTACACGTCCGGGCACTTTGCAGGCCGAGAAGTGTCCGGAAATTACGTGTGCGCCATCCGACGCCGGATTGTTTAAATTGTTTTTCTCGTAAGGTCGGCTGTCGTTTGTGCTATCTCCTTTCGGGTCCTGGGAACCGGCTTTTGTTGGGTCCTATCTGGTTCTGCCGGGGTTCGTTTCGACGATGACGAACGTTCGATTTTGTCCCTCGATAGATTACGAATAGAAAGGACAAAGACTTCGTGACGCCTATATTGAAGAACGCTGTTGCACAACGTCGTACAATGGACCAGCTCTGCTTCTGTTTTCACGAAACACAGCTAGAACTTCAAATACCGATAGAAATTAAAATATTAGCCATTACCTGATAAGGAAATAGTAGGAAAATATGTTGCAGTCGCGTAAGGGTTGATTTCCGAAAGATCAATAATGTACGGTATATAAAATGTTGAAAATGTTCATCGGGATTGGATTATATCGCAATGAACGTTACGTGCGTGAACTTTAACCATTTTAGGGAGAATATATGCAGACAGGATACAGTAGAATATTGTCAGGGTGTGTGGTTCGAGAATTACGTAGGAGCCTTTTAAAGTGAGACAGAGAGAGAGAGAGAGTGTGAGGATTCAGTTCCGAGAAATGGTGGAGATCACCCTGTGAATATTAACGCTTTGCTTACCGGAAGCCTATTAGCAGGCTCCTCGATGTGCGTGCTATGCGACGGGGTACCCAACAACTTTCCTTTAATAATACCGCCGTGAAACTATTATCTCATGGGCTCTCAAAATACCTTGCTGGTTTACAACTATAGTTTCTGTTTCTATGGAAAAGTTGTGTCGGAAACCATTTAGAATCAGAAATTACTAACTTGCTAGTTCGCGAGTATAATTCCGCTTTCTATGGACAAGTTTACAGAGAAACCCTTTACAACGCGAATTCGCATAATTCCTACCTTGCCAGTTGTCGATTATAATTCCTACTATTCTAGAAAACTAATTATTAATATATTCAGACCTAGCGTGCCACGCTGAACCAAATAATTCACGATTTGAAAGACCAACCTTCCAATTTTTGTTTCTATAGAAAATTTAGTTTTTAAAAAATCCGTAATTCTAAGTTCCCCGGGATTGAAAAATGCATTGAAACGTGCACGGTCAGATAAACGGAAGCCCGACGCAATTCTAAACAAATTTTCCAACGCGTCGGTCCGTAGATAACGCGGTTTGCCATAAATGTATGGCGCCTGTAGTCCACCTATCACGGCGGCCAAATAGCGCGTCGATAACGTGACCAGACACCCGAATATTGCATCAGGACAGAGAGGTTGGAGGTTGTAGGTATGCGGTACGCGTTCCCGGTGTATCGTGGTACGAAAATCTGAGATTGGCTTCGCTCGGTGGCGGCGTCAAGAGGCGTGTCGGGATCACAGACGTCTTCCATGTAGCTCATAATTCGACTAGAATGCGCCGCGCATCCGCAACGTTTCACGCGGAGCGCAATCGTGTCACATCCCTTGGCGAGACGAGACACGCTAGCGACGCGAGGCGAATAACTAATACGGCCGGACAGCCGCAGAAATTAAGCCCGCGTTGCCGGAGTTTATGAACATATTCAAGGACTTTGCGAAAGAGCTGTCTCCGGGACGCGAATTCCCGGCGGAGCTCACGTTCCTCGCACATCGCTTAGTTCGAGTGCTCGAAACTCAACTTGGCGTCGCTTTCTGACGCCCGAAGACTTTGATCACTCATTTTTTAATACCTCAGTTCCTAGGTAGAAAGTTTACCTGGTGTTCCGTCGTAAAACCTTCTGTAAAAGACGACAGGCACAGCCAAAAAATAGCGAATCTACCATATTTGGAATATTCGAGAAAACCGAAGGGAACAAAAACATGCTGAACCTATTTAACCGTTAGCGTACCGAGATTTATAGTTTTATAACCTATAACCGAATGTACCTTTACTTCCACTCTTCCTAATTTTTCACTATTTCCACCACTTTTCGAAACACACCCTCCAACCAATCGTATACAATTTTCCAAGACCACACCTACATACGAGTTTTTCTATTTTCTATGTTCAATTTATGCGATCGCAACAAGAACTGTTTCGACTGCCAAGCCACTGGAAACTCCAAGCACAGCCGAGAGTTGACTTGTAGACAGCAAGCCAAGCCTTGATACCTTGTACAATAAAGAAACGTGTTCTCCGGAGTTTGGACTCCGAGACTTCCCAATTCCGGAATCGACACCACGCTTGGTACCTAGATATCTGAATACAAAATACTTTGACACCAAAATATCCATATCCCCAGGCCCCAAATTCCAGAAACTAATGCAACCCAGATGATTACAGCTCCTAATGCGCAGGTAGCAGACTATCTAACCTCCCACCATGCATTTCGCACTCCCGGCGACACGCCTCCTGGTAATAGCTCAATTACCATCCGACATAGATAACGCGAATACGACCGCGGCGTAATCACTGTCACAAATTGCAATAGCTGGTCGGTTAAAAGCTCCGGCGCGGAAGGAAGCGTTAATTGCTCAACGACGACGTCGGCTATTCTAGAAGATAGGTCTCCACGCGTGTTCCAGTTGGAAACGAAGTTGAATGAAAAGTACAGTTTCTCCGATTCGAGGAATTCGATATCGGTTGATCAGAGGGTATCATCTCGTGGCGTTTAATTGCCGTAAACAGCACGGTGTCGATAACAAGTCGCCGGGGCCCCCTATTAACCGGGTCGTTAAATGGAAATTTAGCGCGTGCTTGCGATGCTAATTTATTAACGTCACGGTGCTCGCTTACTTTTAAGAAAGGGAAATTTATTCCGTCGCCGACGAGGACCTTCGTCTGTCGTCGACGGACCTAACCGGTGCACGCAAATAAAGCCGCGTTACGATTTCCAGGCGTCCGTAAAACCGACGGGGATGGCGGAACTCGCGGCGATCGTGCTCGGTCACACGGAAAACTGATGCAACGTTTACGCTCGGGCTAGGGGCGTAACACCAGGCGAAGCCCAGAAGCGTACGCAACATAAGTCGAGCCAGTTTGCTGACCTGAACTTGACCGGCGCGCTGGAAAACCGATGACGAGTGGCGTTGGCGATCTGTGCGGTCGAGGCACTTCACCATTTAGGATTTCCGTTCATTGGCAAACAAGGTATCCGATGTATGCCTACCGTATTTCTTTCGTGCCTTCGTTGATTCTCTAAATATCCGAATCCTTAGGTAGGTGGCTGTTTATATTTTCGAGCGCTTAGATACCCTGATCTCTAAACACTCAAGCTCGTATACTCCGGAGTTGTGTAACTTTAGTTATATGTGTGTGCTACTAAATACTTGTATAACTAAACTTACACAACTCCGGCGTATAGAGACTCGGGTGTCTAGAGATTAGGGAATCTAGGCACTCGAAAATCTTAGGACCGGAGTATCTGGACATTCGGATATCTGCGGACCCAGGCATCTAAGCTCCCAGATACCTAAGGATTCTAAGGATATTTACGGTAACGACTAAGGTATCGAAGAAATCTATAGAATCGTGTACTTTGGAACCCAGGTATCTAGACGTTGAAGCACTCAGGCGCTTGGGTATCCAGGCAGTTTAATGTCCTAGAGCCGAGCAAGCGTCGGAGCAGTCTAAGGCTAGCACAGAGAGCAGTCTTTGAGTTTCCGGCCAAGTTTGGCGTCGTCTTTGAAACAAAAGCCGCCGGAAAAGAAGTTAGGGCGGGCCAGGCGCGTGGTCAGGGGCCAACAAGATGGATTTTAGCGACGAGTCTGGGGATCTGAAACGCCTCCCCTGTGCTCTGGATGTTTTGACGACGGTAAAGCGACCGGGCCGCCAAGAATAAACCTGGAATCAATAGCGGACGACCCCGGAGAGACAGAGCAGGGACGCGGGAAAGGGACAGACGACGTAGGGCGGAGACATGAAACGACGGCCGGTGGGAGGAGGGACCCTGGGATAGAACAAGCATCATAGAAAGATACCGAAAGCCGCTTATTGTCTGAGCCGCGCTGAATCTGCAGACGAAAATGAGAGTGCAATTATACGCGCAATACGCCCGAAGAAAGCGCGCGAAGAGGACGCGGGACGTGAATGCTAATGCGTGCGTCTGCGTGCTGAAACGTTTAGATATCTTCCAGCTAGCGACCCTGCAATATGCTGCGGGTCCTCAGATAGCCGGCTAAGAGACTGAGGAGGACTGCAATTACGGGGGATCCTGAACGATACCGCTTTAAATCCTTGAATTATCCTTGAATTATAAGATTAGCACGATTCTTGAGTATCGGACGTCTAGAGCGATCGCAAAATGCTAATGCTGACTTCTAAATATTTCAAGTCGGAGTTTTAAAAGCTTGGATTCAAGGTTGTGCCGAAGAGTTCAACTAGTTGTGTCTTCATATATTAGGTATCAACGTTGGAGTCTAGGGGTGTCCAAGTACTCGTGTAATTTTCCAGTTTTCGAAATCCTCTGTCCCAAAATGAGCTAGGTCCTCGAAGTCTCAGGCGCACGAGTCAATTCGCGTGACCCACTTCTTCGACCATCTGTATTTGCCATACGACGATGACCCAGGTCTTCGGCAACCCAGCGAGCATTCTACACCGAGTTCTCGAATCAAGATACCGGCAACGATGTTTGCAATGTCCACACTCTCTAACGAGTCAGGACGAGAACTGCGTGGACGTCTGGATCCCAGGTGAATCTCCAACTGCAGGGACCCGGTGTAGATCATCGTAGCAGAGGAACAGAAAGATCAACTAACGCATTACTTCGTCGAGGGTCTGGCCAGAGGGGAAGCGAGAATAACGACGGACCGGGGGAGGAAGTGACTCGTCTTCGATCTGTCGGGATTAGGCGCAATTCACCAGGCGCAATCGTCGGCAATCCTATCGGGGATTCCTCGGCGACTTTTATTAGACGGCGAAATAAATTACAGCCGGCCGGTGAAGAGCTTAATGATTGCAACGAGCTGCAATTCCGTCATATTACTCGATACGAGGCGCGGCGGCCGTGCTGGCTATCTCGGAGCCTCGAATTCGACTCGTTTCCCAGTTGCCTCGGCTGTGAGAACGTCGACGCGCCGTGATTCCGTCGTCGATATTATTAAATAATTCACGGTCGTTCTGAGAGCCGTTCCGATCCCTCAAATATCCGTTCCCTGAAAGCCTGTGTACGTTTCGACAGTCTCGGTCGAGCATTCCCGGCGACAATGCAACAAAAATTGGTTTCCCACTGAATTCTCGTACAGCGTGGTTTTAACGAGCAAGTCGCGTTACCATGAGAGAATTACAAGACCCAATTCTACAAATTGTGTTCAAGTACGTTAAATATATTAAAATTAAGAATTAAAATACGTTAAACATATTACGTGCGACGCAAACGACGATCAAATAACGACTGATGTCTAGATTTCACGCTACCAAATTCAATTCATACATTTTTCCCGCTCGCTCATGTTTCTTTCTCACTCTCGCCACACATATCCATGAATCGAGTGGTACACGAATCGTAGTTGCTACAATCGTTTAAATCCTCTGGCTACAGCTACAGCTCCAAGATAAAGTAGCCCATTTCCTGTGTCCGGCGAAAAACAAGATTGCGAATAAAGCACAATTGGTCCAGTTGAATTGCAAAATGGCTCAAAAACCAGGGAAGATCTTCCGAGTGATCGGGGTTAACCGAGAAGAAGCACAGTTCCGTCTTTGGAAAAAGGTAGCGCGGGGAGTCCAGCCGATAGTAGACAGAATTTTCATAGATACGAGCTCCCGTAACGTTTCGTCGCAATTCAGCCAATTTGTTTCCGCCACGATTCAACCGTTTCCATTCCCGTCCCCTTTGTCCCTCGGCTTCCTCTTTCTCTCTCGTTTCTCCTCCCGTCCCCATGGCCTTCTATCTCTTCGTCTCTCTTTCTCTCTCTCTCTCTTTCTCTCTCTCTCTCTCTCGCTCTCTCGGTCTCGTCGTTCACCAAGTTAAATACTCTAATTCGTATTAATGGATGGCCCGCTGCCAGTGGAACGTTTCTAATGGGGCTCTTCCCAAGCTGCGAGCCAGAATGGACGCGTTCACAGAGTACGTTCACACCAATTGACCAGACTTCGCCATCGACGGGTTCCTGGCTACGTGGGATCGTCCCCTACTCATCCTCAGAGCTGACAGGAGAGATCCTCGATTTAACGCGACCCTTTCCTTTCGTCCGACACTACGTGCCCTCTCTCTTTCTCTCTCTGGGGACTGCGGAAAATTGTATTTAACGCGCGAGGCCAACGTGATCGATACCTCCGAGACCGAAAACGGGTCAGAAAGGGGGCCGACACCGCAAACACGTGGACACTTCTGTTTGGAGATGCTACGCGAACTTTGAACGATGTCTTGCCACGAAATTCCGTGGTCGTGGCCTTTCTTTTGCTACCAAGCTCGCCAGACTGGAAAATTGGCCAAACAGTACACTCGGCCATTTTGTGTTTGTTTTGCTCGGCTCTGGTGTACTTTTTACTCGGTTTTCTTTCTGCTTTATCTTCTGGATTTTGTGGTTTAACACCTCGGCGTTTATCACACCCCCCGGGGGTAGTTTTGAGTTGCGCTTTTTTGAAATTGTTGGCGTGGAACGAGATACGAGATGTTTACGGTAACTTGTGGAAATTGAGAAAGTTTTTGGCGCGTGTGCAGATTTTTATGCAACTCTGTTGGTTTAAATTACACCATATTACATTGTGTTCCAGCATTTATTGTAATTTACAGTTTTTCAGAGTCTAACTTAGAAGATAGAGTGTCGTTTCTCGAGATGCGATAACATTTGAACGCAAGCATTCCGCAGAATGAAATAACGATAAATTGCATTTCACGCGTGCTCGTTGCCGCCGGCTTTCTTCTCAACGACAACGGCGAATATAATTCGATAAAGTTATTATTTTGTTTTCCTGAGAGAGATTCTCTCTGATACTCGTCTCGAATAATCTCTTCCAGGTACTCGTCGCAGGCCCGACTTTCATCCAATTAAGTCATCGGAACGACTTAATAAACCGAGGTTATTATCTTATTTTCCGAGACGTTCTAATATTCCCGAGGAATGTCTTCTACCCTCGTCAGTGTCCCGACTCGCTTCCAATTGAATTGCCAAGGCGAATTCATAAAAATTATTATTTTCTTCGCAACGAAATTCGGATAT
This sequence comes from Lasioglossum figueresi, assembly GCA_028455805.1. Taxonomy (NCBI): domain Eukaryota; kingdom Metazoa; phylum Arthropoda; class Insecta; order Hymenoptera; family Halictidae; genus Lasioglossum; species Lasioglossum figueresi. The sequence goes on from CM052200.1 coordinate 32,338,175, forward strand.
CTCGAGGAACGTTCTCTCGCGGATAGTAAACGCTGATGCATCGGTCGTATGCTGGAGCAAAAAGGGAATAGTGATGGATCGAGACTGTAATAAAAGCATCCTCTTTCCAACGACCGTCGTTAGTTAGGGGAAAGATTAATCGATCATTTCGTGTTTTAAGAAATTGTGAAAACAGAGAAAATCAATCTTAACAGAAAAAAGTAGCCACGCTGCTGCGTAGGTCTGTGTTAAAAAAAAATAAAAACATGCTGATGAAAATGAGCTTTCAGAAATATTGTGATGAGGATAGAAATGCTGGTCTTCTACAGAAAAAATTCCCTACTTTCCTGTGTTCAAGTAGTGAGCTGTACAATTTTTTAAAAATGCTAGTAGCGGCGAAACATAATTTTAAAATGTGTGGAGCCGAAAGAGAGGGATGCTTTTTAATAAAGAAGCTCTACATATACACAGTTGATAAAATAAAAAAGAAATATTGGTACGAGGAACAGCTTGTTTCATAAAAATAGTATTGATGGTGGGAACGATAGAAAATTCATTAAAAATCTTTTATCATGGGTGGAACAATTTTTTAAGAAGATTTTCAACGCAACGGAATTGTACACGCGAAAGAATGTTCCAAAGAAATTGTTTTAAAACTCATAAGAGTAGTTCTCGTCAAAAACTGAAACAAAATTAGTTTTAGTCACCAGTTTGACACTTTTCCAATTTCAAAAAGGACTTAACAAGAGCTACGGTATTTCCGCCAGCGAAATTCGAAAATCCCGAGGAAAGTTCTCGTCCGAGACAGCTCACGTCCGAAGACGTTCTCAGTAGGTGGGGGCGAAAAAGATTATGCTGATGGATTAACAGGATGATAACAGCACAGTCGACGCCGTAAATAATTCGTAAGCAGCTCGCCTCGAGAAAAATTCGGAGCATGCGATAAAAGGTTAATCCGCGCGGGTAGAGCCGAAATAATTTCAGCTTCTGCCGGTTCGTATTCCAGGATTATCGGTCGTTCACCGTCAGACGGCCATCGTCGCCCTTCCCTCTAGCCACAGAAAATGGAAATAGCTGGAAAATTCCAGCTAGGTTTCGCCAACGGGTTCAATAAACTACTGAATCTTATTAATATTCGCGCGGCGGAACGATAATTCGTTCGAGGATCGATTTTCTTTAAACATGCAAGGGCCTAGGCTCTCGGTACATTAATCGAGACTAATCGACCAAGGAGGCTCGGTTATCGATCGATTAATATTTGTTTCCGATGCAAACATGAACTTTCGCGACGATTTTTAATTTTTTCGATGTTTTTTACTTGGTTAATGAACCGTGGATTTTGCGTATTTGTGATAGAAATTATCCTGGAACGATTAAAATTGTTTCAAGGTTTGTTTCCGATGCGAACATGAACTTTCGCGACGATTTTTAATTGTTTCGATGTTTTTTACTTGGTTAATGAACCGAGGATTTTGCGTATTTGTGATAGAAATTATCCTGGAACGATTAAAATTGTTTCAAGCTTTGTTTCCGATGCGAATAAGAACTTTCGCGACGATTTTTATTCGTTTCCATGTTCTTTACTTGATTAATGAACCGTCGATTTTGCGTATTTATGATAGAAGTTATCTTGGAACAATTAAAATTGTTTCAAGGTTTGTTTCCGATGCGAACATGAACTTTCGCGACGATTTTTAATTGTTTCGATGTTCTTGATAAAAATTATCCTGGAACGATTAAAATTATTTCAAGGAAATTTTAATTTTAAAAATTGAGAGGTCGACGAGTGTTTCGCAGCTGAAAAGTTTCGGAGTTAAAAGATATTGAGAACAGATGTCTATAAAGCACGTTTAAAAAAATTGCGATATAGACGAAGAGTGCAATTATCGATAGAGAAGAGAGCCAAGCATTTGTGCGAGTGTTCTCAGTTAGAAAATCCTTTGGGAATGCTTCAGTGAAGTGCAGCGAAGAAATCATTGAAAATCGGACGAGCAGTGGCGCGTTTCAATGGAGCTGGATGCGCACGCTTAATGTTCAGGCGACTCTGAAGCCACCGCGGGGACAAAAACGAAAATAATGTCAGCCACGTCAGCCGGGAGAGTCGAATATGAATAGGTTGGTTCCTGTCGGCCGGCGTTGCAGGAACAAACATACCGAACACGTAAGAATGATTAATGCGAGTTATTTCGAACACGAATCCATGCTCCCGCGAAGGAACCAACGCGAAGACGGATATGCACCCTCGTAAATACATATAAATATACGGGTCGCTTTCCATTGACAGATATGCGGCGTTTATTTAATAGAATCGCAACGGCGGGTGTACCATTCGCGGAAAATCGCGGTGGGAAACACCAGGAGAGACGGGACAATGATCCGCAAATAGCTTCATCAATTTGCCTCAATCTATGATTCATAGAAGTAGTGCATCGACGCTTCTGCAGTATTCATTGATTATTATCGACACAAAAGATTAAAATAGTGTCTAGAACGAGGTAAACGAGATTCGCTGCGCCACGCGGCTGAATTGTTAATTGTGGACTGACATGTTCGCGGTGTAACTAAGTTTAAACTCCGTGGGAAATGAATAATTGTTTCTTGGGAGCTATGACAAATGATGGAAGACGGCTGCTATTATTATTCAGCGTTTCACACGATCTAATTGTGCTTCGAGCTCTGTATAACGCCGATATCGTTTGATTATGTGTGTCACTCCGAGCGCGCAATATTTTACAACGATTTCGAACGTTCTGGAAATCAAGTCCGTTTCTAATGGCGCGCGTTTGTATGTTTGGGAGCTGTTTTCTGAGGATATACGTGGACAGTGATTCCCGAAAGCAGCATAGTAAACGGCCAGGAGTTGAAATGGCGATCACGAGGCCGCGTGGGCCAGCAACCGGCCTTCCCCGACGGAAATAAAGTCACGTTCCAGAGGAGAAATACGAGCGACCCATGCTGAATTCACTTGTCGTCGCCACATGCGTCGCTACTGGATGCCCACGCGTAGACAAGCCAATCGTTCGCGCCATGATTCGAACCACCAAGTTCCCGAAGAACGTCCAATGGAATTGTCGTTCTAAACGTTTCAGGAAAATTACTGGAAACCCGTGGAAACGCCGACAGAATTTTCTTCTCCTACTTGTTCCACGTCTTTCAGTGCCGAGGAATTTGAATCGCCCTATCGAACATTAACGAACGATGCTATTCTAAAACGACCGCTACATAAAAAACGAATAATAAAATAGATATTTAAAGCAGGGTCATTCTTTTTGTGATCTTATGAGATTTTAAAGTGCGACACAGAGTAGAAAGTTCTTCTTGGATCAGAGAGACTCGGCAGTAAAATGCACATTTGCATAAACATCAGCATAAGTTCAGGGATAGAGGATATAACGTACTTAATTCACTTAATCTTACTTGGAAAGCAATTTCGTCGCAACCGTTTAAGCTGAGAATCTAAAGTTCAAGTTTTACTATCTTCGTTTGCCGAGTTCCTCCACTATTTTTCTAAGGAAAGAATGAAATGTCGAGTGTTCGCGAGACTCAACAGGAACACAATTTGTTAGAAGAATTCAGCGACTATTTTTGTCATCCGTCCAAACACTCGCTCCGTCCTCCTCAGCAATTTGACTGGCATGCACGAATACCAAGGAAGATGGCCTACTCCAAAATACGATGTCAGAGCCCGTCGCTCAAAGGGTTAACTGGTCCAGTTCCATGAAAGATGGAACTGGGGTGGCTGTGAAACGAAGACCGCGGACTCAATGGAAGAAAAAGTTTCCGTTTCTGTCCATTCAATTCTCCGTCGAAAGAGTCCCGCGAAAAAACGTTCTTATCTGGGGAATACGATGTGCGGTGGACGCATCGATACGTCGCCGGTATGAAACCGACAAACACACGACTTTCCGCGGACCCAGCCGGAAATGAGGCCTCTATCTCCACGAGCGAAACACTGAGCAAGATCGCGGCGAAGCCAGGAAATTGAAAAATTTTAGCTCCGCTCGAGCGCCGGCTAACAGAATCCCTCGTTCTCCTTTAAATCCTCTTTTCCCTCGTTCGGTCGCTCTGAAACTGCTAACTGGACGAGTTGTCGATGAGAAATGGCGGCATGAGCACTGTCTAATATGCGGTGAAAGCTAATTTACGAAGCAGACGGAATTTTATTCAGGATTCTATCGAGTTCGTTTCTCAACATTTCGTCCTTCGTCTTGGATAATTACACCGCGGATCTTTCTGTAAAATAAAAATTGTTTGCCTCGATTGCTGAAATTAATGCATTGATATTTTTAAATATTTTTAATCGTGCAAATTTGTGTGACCATTTTATACGTTAACGCATGGACTCGCTGTAAAATGAAAACCTCTTTGTTTCATTCTGTTCGCTCAACTTCCATGTCCGTATTCGACCGTTGTTATTTTATACATTTTTGCCTCTTGTCTCGACATTCTTCCGGTCGTTAATAAATAAAATGAATGTAGAAACGTTCACGTTCCGTTTTCATTTTATGTGAAACGTCATTCTCGATCTTCGAGTGCCCCGTGTTTATACAGCCATTGGAAATGTCCGTTCGCGTTGAATCGTTCATACGTTTCATTTCATTTTCGGTCTGTTATCCTCGATCTTTAATGCCCTCTATTTGCGCGTACGTTGAAACCGAAGGAAGGCAGGAATACGTAACCTGGAATTTCCCGTGGAAAAAGCCATGGAAAATCACGTGTTTAACCGAGAAGCACCCTCACCGCCGTTAATCACGAGCCCATTCGATAGTCGTGGATTGACTCGGAGCAACGGACGGCCGATAATGTTCACTTTTGATCGTTTAAAAATCCAGCAAACCGGAAACACCGGCGGCTTCCAATGTCTGGGCAAACGGCGGGATAAAACCGATCGGAGAAGTGGCCTCTCGATCCTTTATTTCGTCCGGTCGGCTCTCTCGAACGGGATACGAATTCGATTAGCGATACCTCCGGCTACCCGACAAACGAACCGCCAGAACTTTTAATTACTTGCTTGCGTTATCCGGCGACCGAGCAACCAGCCCCGGGTCCAGTAATTTTCGGTGAACGCTACCCCCCGTCCTCCTTGATCTTCCTCCTCCTACTTCTTCTTTTTTGCCCGCCCCTCTTTCGTGTCCTTTGTCCCTCTTCGGATATTCTTTCGCCTTTTTTCCCCAACCGACCACCCTTCCTCGACCCCTTTCGGAACGGTTAACGAGAAAACTTCGAGGCCATTGTCGAATGTTCACTGTTCCCGCGCGGGCATTTCAAACGCCACCGACACCGGGAAAACTTTCGGCTTCCCCGGCTCGATAACTAGTTAGCCCTGATATTACCCTCGGACCAACGTCAACGCGGATACTATCGATTGGAAATGTTGTTTTTCCAAAAGAAGATAGTTACCACGATTCGACTCGACGCACTGTAATGCAGTACTCGATCTGCGCGCGAAAACTTCGCAACCATACTGTCACGGTGGATCGAAAAAGTATTCACTGAATTTTTCATTCTCGAGAATTTGTCGATATTCGAACTGCGACTAAGAATAAATGTATGAACGAATGGAACAGAAAAAAACAGTATTTCATTCGAGACGAAAGAATAAACGATGTATTCGCATTTTATCAAAACGGAAATTCGCATCTTACGTATTTCAACGATTTCAAGATTCGCATTGAAAATGACGAAGCTAACGGAACGTTCACTGTATTAGCGCACACGGTTTGAACTTTCAATATTAAAGCCAGGAGAACAGTATTTCATTTCCATCGGAATACCCAATAAAATAGAACACTCTGACACGAGTCCTGCGAATGGTGAACAACGCGAAATAAACTACACCTCGATTACAAGTTACTTTCTGTAATTGCGAATCGCGGCTGACACTCGTTGCAACAACCTCGATTACAGCTGCGAAACGGCGTCGATTAAAGAAGAAAGCAGTTTGTAATTAAACGAATGGCTCGAAGTAATTTGCGTTCGCTTAGTAGTTGAACTTTGTTGTAAAAATGTTCTTCGCATCGCGTTTAGTTTATAGCGATCGGAGTGACACGCAGCAGGGAGAAGAAAGCAAATGGATGAGCACGACGTCGATTGCATTGCGACTTAATGTGCAATGGGCAATAAACTGCGTCGATCTATCCCGTCGGAAACCCTCGACTCGATCTCGATCGCTAAACGACGCATCGCGTGTCAAAGTATATATATATATATATCCGTGGTAATATACATATACAACCCGGTACATAGCAAGATCCCGTAGGTGATTTGCGTTTGTGCGGGCCCCGCTCGTTAATTCGTTGCGAACATGCGATCGGAAGGCAAGCGTACGCGCGTCGGTGCGTGCGAAACGCATCTGAAACAATGCTCGTAACGATTCCACTGATAATTTTATCGGTGCGAGCGCCGGCGAAAAAAAATATCGACGAGAATCTCCATTGCAATTGCGCTGTGTGCATCCCGATACCTCCATGAAACGTTCTGAAACCTTTTTAACCCCTGGGTGCGCACCGTTGCCGTTCAGGCGCATCGCCATTGTCTCTAATCTAGAAAACGCATAAAAGCGAAATTACTGAATCCCACAGAATTTATAAAAATATTTGGAAAAACCATTTTTCGATCGATCTTTCACGTACAAACTCGACATTTCTTAACCCTTTGCAGTCGGAGCTATTTTAACTTGAAAATTAATCGTTTCTTCCGACCTAGAATAGTTCCACCGTATGATTTGTTTAATTTAAACGTATTTAGTAAGTTACTTGTACCAGAGTAATATCCGGCGTGAAGAGATAACATTTTGTAATTTCCATAAAAGAAGTGACGGAGGAAAATGTCGTTTTTAAGCAAGAATGCGGTGAAAGTAAATTAGCCTTTGAACCACTTGTTTGTGATAACGAGGTTTAATAGATGTTAATGTAAATGGTTCGATCGTCACCTTGACAATGAAGACGCAATAAGAGGAACCACATTTTAGAAAAGAAATATTCTCTTCAACAATTTTATTCGACGAATAATACAGTAAAATTTAAACGCTCGTCGGGCCAACCTATTCGAAACAACAAAACCAAAATAAATTATTCGAGTACAGGAAACTCTTTTTCAGTCAAAATAAATCCCGGAAACATGAACAATGTTTCTCTTTTTTTTTTTTTTTGATACACCGAGAGGATAATCTCGTTCCACTACAATAAATCAACAACGTAATACGTCAATGGGTTCTCTGATTTTATAAAAATAAGTACCCTTCCATTTGACAAAGACCATAGCGAGATTAAAATATCCTTTGAGCGAACCTGTGTGTAAAAATAATATTGAGTGCTTGCGACAACAATGATTCGATGAGATAAAACAGGATATCGAAACCCGCCAAGAAAAAAACAAATATGAAAAATTATTAAAGAAATTCATTTTATGGTAAAAATGGAGAAGGCATTAGGTGAACTTTTTCTGCCTCGACGAAGTCATTGGAAATACAAAACTTATACATTATAAAATACCAAACTTTCAATTGTTACGATTGACTTGGACAATTTTTATATTATACGCAAAAAGTTTTAGAACGATTAGACGAGATAAAAGGGGATATTGGGACTGGAGAAAAGAAATTTGAAAAACAGCGCATCGAAAGCAGCCCTCGAGGTCCCGATTTCTCATCTCAAAGCGATTTTCAAATTACTTCCCGCAGCTTTGTTTCCTCGCAATCACGAAGCGTCGCGTCTCGTCGCGTCGCGTCGCGTCGAAACTCGCCCGAGGCGCGAACGAGCGCTTCCTCCTCGAGCGGGAAATAAAAACGCTCGGCTCGACAGGGACAATGCAACCCCCATGACATCCTGCGAATGCGTACGACCCTCTTACCATGACAACAGGCTTAGCTAACGAGGGTTCGGACTTCCACAGGGGGGCTTTCCGACGACCGAGAGCCTCTGCATCCATTAAAGAAAGATTTGCCCAGCCTCGAAATTGCTTCTCTCCACGGCGACGAGGTTTCACGGACCAATGGCGATTAAGTATTTAATTTACGACGGGATACGGCGCCCGGGGAAACCGCGAATCGAGTGAAAAGTTGGCGAAAATATTTTACCGTCTAGAATCCCCTTATCTCGCCGAATTTAGGAACTTCGCGAAGCGTTCGAAAGCGAAGTTACTATTTTTATTCTGGGAAATGGAAAAACGTAAAAGTATGTACGGAAATTGTTGAATCATTTTTTAAACAGAAAATTATTCGTTCACAGAATTTTTGTATTTTCGTGGTCTCCGTCGCTTCGGTCTCGATAAATGTAATTTCTCCACGGTGCAACGATGAAAATCGTGTGAGAGCCACTGCATCCGCTCGTGCACAGCGTTGTTCGTGTGTAAAATGGACCCTGCACGCTGCTCCGCTGGAAGTGGACCCTATTCGAATCCACCCCTCGCCGCGGTTCATTCTGGGGTGCTATTTTGTCGCGCGGGACATATGGATCGTGCGTATCAGAAACGAAGCCTCCAATCGATCAAAAACTACAGACTCAATAAAACGAGTGCTTCGTTCGATAATTGCTGGCGATGCAATCGAACGTCTGAAGGCGGTCGACCGTGTAAAAACGAGAGGGTTGCTACAATCTAAATATGCTAGCTAAAACCCTAAAACGATATTCTTTAACAAAGACATTCTTAACGAAGAAGACGTTTGGATGCAATAAACAACGCTTGGATGCATTCTTTTTATAAATATCAGATTGATATAATACCTCGTACAACGCTTAAATGTTTAGTAATTGATTAAACGCCAAGATATTTAATAATGTAAACGTTACTTTGAATAATGGTACAGGCTAAGGGTTAAAATTAGCCGTGGAAGACAGAATCGGATCATTCCCGCGATTCGAAGCTTACAAGCGAGCGATAGAAGAGCAACGTCGTGTTCGAAACAGCTCAAAGGTGAGAGTTCGCAAACAGAGGATCGGAGTCGCGGAATAATCAGCGCAGATAAGCGAGACAACGGATCTGCAAAGAGGATTCACGGTTACATCGATTGGCAATTTTCCCCATAACACGATAACACGGGATGGAGCCCGTCGCGGGAATCTCGCCGGTGTAATACGCGTCTGAATGCGACCTCTTTCTCGCTTCTCCGAGCGTCTTATCCGATTTCGAACTTTCGATCTCGGCAACTTCGACCGGCCAAGAAACGAAGCAGAAGGATCGTCCAACTTCTCGGTGACCAAGAATTCCCTCTCGAAATACCGAGGGGAGAAAAAGAAGACAAATCGTAAAGGGAAGAGAAAAAAATTACAGAAAGGACAGAAGTTCGAGGAGAAACGAGTATTATCGCTCTCGGGGAAATTCATAAATCAGCGATATAAAGGAGCTTGCGCACGACGAAAAGAGGATTGCAGTTGGCGCCGGCGCGATCGTTATATCCGTCCGGAATAGATCGGTTATACCTGCAATTTTCTCCGCAAATAAGATCGTCGAGGCAGAGAGAAAGAGAGAAAGAGAGAGAGACTCGACTGCGAAAAAGAATTTTCGCTCGACGGTGACGATCCTGATCTAATTCCGACGATGAGACGCTCGCTCGTCCCTATTCTACCTCGTGTTACGTCGAGAGGGGAGAGAAAACTCGATCCTCGACGGGAAACGCTCTTAAACACTCATCGTCCAAGGACAACAACGTCGATTGGTTGCACGGTCGCGAAAGTGGAAAGTTTTTCGGACCGGGAACTGCCGGAGGGAAACTTGCGGTTTCGAGTTTCGCTTAAGAGCGGGAGCAGCGAACAATAAAAATGACCGCATTGTTCTATTTTCAACGAGCCCGCGTGTATTCGAATTTTTAGAGATTTTTATCGCGATGTTCTCTGAAGTCGAGTTATCTGTTCCGAAATAGTTGAGCGAATTTTTAAACTGAACACGAGTGAATTTTTAACTTTATTTTGGATTAGATCAAGGAGTATGATACTGATTTGGAAGCGTTCAATCGAATTTTTAAAGATTTTTATCGCGATGTTTTCCGAAGTCGAGTTATCTGTTCCGAAATAGTTGAACGAATATTTAAACTGAACACGAATGAATGTTTAACTGACTGTTTCAAAGGGAAGTATTACAATGGGTTAGAAAACAGACTATGATATTGGTTCGGAAGCAAAACGTAATTGGTGACCGAGCCGTTTTGCGCGGTCCAGTTCGAAATTGGAAATTTTGTCTAATTTGCAGTGAATTTCTAAATGATTGTTTCAGAAGTATTACAGTGAATTAGAAAAAAGACTATGGTATTGGTTCGGAAGCAAAACGTAGCGCGAGTTTAATTGGTGGCCGAGCGTTTTGCGTGGTCCGGTTCGAAATTGGAAATCTTATCTAATTGCAAGCATTGCGGGACGAGGTCCGATCTCGTAGCCGCGATATCGAAACGCGGAAAGAAGAGAGAAGAGGATAGGAGGGGAATGTTCTCTGGTGTGCCACCAGCTTCGTTTCTTCGCGCAGATATCCTATCTCCATTCACCGGGGCAAAACAATGGAGCGCCGCGTCGGTTTTGTTCGGAAACGTTACGTTTGCGTACGCGCCGCACAAAAGGTTCAACGTCCAAAGACCGGAGAGCTTATTCCGTAAACGCTCTTTGTACTTTTCCGGCCAAAGCTCCGAAACGTTCGAGTCGAAAGCGACTCCCGTCGAGCTGTGACGGAGTACCGACGCGAAATAACGTGGCGGTTCATTTTAATAACGCGACGCGAACTTCGCCTCGATCTCATTAACTCATCGGGAAATATATCTTCCCAGTAATTAATTGTTCTCTGAGCTCACGGGTTTACATCTTTGGATTAACCACTGGAAAATTAGTATTCCGTCTGCGTGCCAGACATCGAGAACTATTGCTCTTATCTGTTCAAACAGAACGATGCACATATTTGTTCATGCACTTTTCGTTCATGCGTAGGAATCGTGACACCTGCTTGATTGCTTTCGTTGCGCACACCTAAACCTCGTTACTTGCAAACGATCGATTTGTACTTTGTTTTTTAAAATCTTATACTGTAACTAGAGAACAGGAGTAATCTAGATTTAATATTTGCTCAAATTCTCACTTTAAAACTACAAATTAATATATCAATTAATATATCGGCTAGCAAAGAATATTGTACCCGGCTACGCAAAGGTTGAGAAATCTTCAAGAAACGCATAGATAAAACATCCTACAAAATTACATGGAAAATATGAATTTGTACAAGCAACCAATGACCTTTTCCAGCGTTTTCCATGGCTCGATATTCAAAGCGTCGCTCTCGTCGATATCGTATCTGCGGAAAAAATATCCTCGCTGTTCCCAGACGATAACAACGTTTACAAAGTAATATCAAGGTTCGCCCGAGGCTCGTTTCTTCTTTCCGCAGAATTGCAAATCGCGTGTTGTTCGCCGTTAACCACGCTTCGATCTTCTAAAATCTAAATGCATAGTCCGCTCTCGCTACGCTCGCTACGGGCTTTAGATATATTATTAATCGGGAAAAGTTACCGTGAAGTTTCAACGGTAATTATTTGATCACTCTCTGCACGAAACTCGATAAACTCCTGTTCCCTCGGACAACTGCAGCTGCGCGTGAGCATATTCCTCCTCTGAATACTTAAACCAGCTTTCCATCGCCCTCGTAAGGGGTCGCGAATAAGGAGGGGAGAAAAAAAAACGAAGAATTAAAGAAATTCTCTATAACTACTCTCCCGGCCTGTATTCAGCGCACGAAATTCAATATCCAACCTCCAACGCTCCAGAAGGGATGACCTACTCTTCGCGCCTGCTAAAAGCGCCTGGGCTCCTTCTTAATTGAGCACCTTGCAGCTGGAGCGGCTCCATTTTTGACAGGTTTGTTAACGATCACGTGCAATACTCGTAAACAAAGAGTGTACATCGTTCGCTACACGCTCCAGCAGTCTGATAACTAGACTGCGAATCTTTATTACGAAGTAAAAAGAATGCTGCATCGATTGCGGCAAGCAGTAGCTAAATAAAAATTAATTTTATCCGTTAATAGCCTTTTTACCTTGAAAACAACGTAACAATATTCTTTGATTCTTTGCATTTATCACTGTTACACGTTTCACGAGGCTAATTTCTTCGCGAATACATAAAAATCCGCAGTCCACCGATAACAAATAATGGACTCGGAGCTGGCAAAAATGGAGAAAAATGTTTTTTAATAAAACAGAGGAGCGGTGTGAAAGTTCTTCAACGTTCGATGGTTGAGACCTTCCGAAAAGGTGAAGAGTGGATCAGTCGGCCTAGAAAATCCTGGTCGAGGACGAGCCACTCCACCGGCTGATGACTTAATCTCGCGCTAATTTTCTCATTTTCGCGGCGGTATGCGGCAATAACAGTTGTTACACGGTTGCTCCGCTTCTAGGTCAGGTTGCAAGAATTTTTGAAATTTTACGACGTCAAGAAAGATGATCTAAGATGGCGAAAGAATGAATCGAGCATTTTGTTAGAAGGAAACGATCGATATCGAAATTAGAATATGGGTATCCCAGTTTGCAAAGAAGATTAATACGAGATTCCCCCAAAATTCAAGAAAGCAAGTTCCACGATAGTGATTTATCACGTCCCTCGAATATTTAATCTGGAAAAGGAATAAGTGCGCTCGACGGAGTAATAAAAGAGAAACTTTTGATCGTTCTCTGGTAGAACCGAGTTCGATCACCTAGAGGGGATGTAGAAGATGATCCAGTTTGTAAACTTACGTGTGCGTTGCTCGATGCGAATGCAGAACGTCGAACTGTGATGCTATAAGATCTAAAGAGTCGAACTTTGTACTTTTTAACCATAGGTCTTTCTGTAAAACTATATTGATCGATGTAATTGCTGACCTGTTCACACGTTAAGATGGAAACGAAGTTTTCCAGTTCTTTTACCGCAGTTCTTGTCGCGGAAGTTCTTGCGCGTAATATTTTCTAGTCGATCATACTGTTTTCATCGGTTTCAGCTGTCGTTCCACTACTTACTTTTTTAACCCTTTTCAATCTAGCTAACGAATCGGAAGACGAAATGTCAGAACAGCGATGAGAAAGCTGGTACAGAAGAATCTTAACTAAACACGAGTCTTCTTGATACATTGTGTCACAGGCACAGAGAGTTCTGACAAAAGGTTCCCATCGTGCATTTCCGAGCGTTTTCGATCAAGCCACCGAATAACTCTGCCATAGGACGCGACGTTCCACGAAGAAAGAACGAAAAAATTCATACGGAACGATATCAAGCAAGCCTGAAACTTCTCTGTGCACAGCAGTATCTGTCGAAGGGCCGAACAAAAGCTTTCGATCGAATATTTCCGATGAATTCTGGAGACAGGCGAGGAACGGCTCTCGAAGAGGTTGTTGTCGGGGAGAGGCAACGAAGAAATTTCTCCTGGTCGAGAGCAGCAGAGAGAAGAGAAGAGAAGAGAAGAGAAGCATCCATGACCTTTCCGCGAGCGGCTCGTCCTTCGATTATTTCGGCGCGCGTGTCCGCGTCGGCGTCGTACGTTTTCTACGCGGACAATAAATGGAACGTGGGTTTCGGGGCTGGTTTTCGCAGGTCTGCTAGTATAGACTCTATACTATAGAGTATAGGGGATCGCCGGGAACAATCTGGCACGGTGCCATCGCCGCTACAAAGGCCTCTGTTCCCTCTCTCTTTTCCTCTCTCTCGCTTTCCCGTTTCCTCTCGGGCAAGCTACCGTTCCGGGAGTTTGCGAGCCAGGACCACCACGAATCGTCGCCCATCCAGATTCTCTCTCTCTCTCTCTCTCTCTCTCTCTCTCTCTCTCTCTCTCTCTCTCTCTCTCTCTCTCTCTCTCTTTACTGTGCCTAATCCATCGGTCGAATCGCGACCCTAACCTCCAAATCGGCTGGTCCCGGTGTTCTCCCCCCTTTACGGCGCGCAGCGGCGCAGACCGAACACAGTTACGTCACCAGCAAAGATTTTGGCTGGCGTTAGCGCTTGCGTGCCCCGATTTTTGCGCTGCGCCATTGCGATTTTTCGGCGAGAGACCCGGTGCACGACGGGATGCAGCTGCTGGGATATATAATGGACGAATCTTCTATTGCCATTGCGACGATGATTGATCGGTGATTGATCGGTTCGTTGCAATGGATTCGCTTCTCGATCGCCGATTCGGAGAAAATGGTTGGGCTTCGGTTCACCGTACTCAACTATTTTTGTTTTAGATTTCTTTCCTTATATTGACAGTCAGGTTCGCTGTGATTCGTTTACCATTTTCTGTGGTCTTCTAGAAACGTTACCAAAGCTCTCTGAATTTCCGGTTCATTAATTCGTTAGCAACCGAGTGCATAATTGAATGACGATTTGTACACTTCGAGTCGAAGTAAACGCCGGCTCTGTTGTTGCAGAGTTTGCAGTTTAAAATTCGTTTACCGAACTGTTTGTCAGCTGTGTTTTCCCAAATGTATCCGGCACTCTTTTGAATTGGCGAATACGTACAAAAGAGGTCGTGGAACAATAGTATCGCAACAAAACGTAACATTCAGCTGAAGCAAACAAGAGCGATTTAAAACGTGTAGCACTGCAGTTCGTAACAACATTTTACTCGATAAACAGATGAAGGAAATGGCGATGTGTTCAGAAAAACCAGAAATTATTATGAAACGTTACAAGATATTGCATTTAGTGGTCGCACGGTTCTACCGTGAAGTATATAAAAACATGAATGGAAGAATAGAAGGAAAGATTGGTTATAGTTCACGAACAGAAGGGTCGTGACAAATGTTCGATTATGCGAGTCGCCGTATATCAAACAGAGTGTTTCACCCCCGTGGATATTCTCGATGGGGTCGGTCGTGCATCCAAAAGGGTTAATGGCGAGAATATTATTGAATCAAGTTTCCAAGAAAAGCGTAGATCAGGAGGGTAGACTGTAAATTCTGCACGGGTCAAGGAGTTTCGACGCCATTTTGTGGAACCGGAAGCGTGAGATAAATTTTGATTTCGAGTCCCGAATGCCGCAGTCGGGATTTTAACATTCCACGGAGTTGGGATAACAATGTTTCGATCGTGTTTATAGACTGCAGATCTTTCTGCGAAATAAAAATTGTTCGTAACGATTGTATGAAACACAAGTCACATAAAATGGTAATTCTTTCTTTGATAATCTCGCAACGAGATTAAAATAATACATAAACATTTTTAAATTCGGTTGACCCTTTTACCGGTTTAAATTGCATCTACACATTTTTGTGATAAACACATAAAATCCTCGGTCTAGAAATTAACGCGGACCCAAGATGAGTAGGTACAAGTATCGAGGCAGGTCGTCAATATGCAACCATTTGCTTCTCGAACGAACCTTCCCCAACACTAAACTTTCTAGCTTCCATTAAAGGAAGGCCATGAATTCGAACGCCTTACTGAATTTATCATGAGAGAGGACGAGAGAGTGGGAGAGAGAGATAGAGAGTTAGGTTAGACGACACCGAGGATCAGCCTCTCAGCGTCCAGTTCTCGAGACGCCATTGTGCCACGCGGAAAGTGATACTAGCCGGTCGTAGAAGGTTCCCGTTCCCATTGAAAGTCTCGCGATACCTGTTACCGCGTGATTGGATCGAGAGAACGAAAGAGATGCTATGCTACGGTGTGCTTTCCCCGTGTCGTTCCAGGCCACGGATGATTTCGAATACGAGGTAAATGGAGTAGGCGCAGTCGCCGCGCCTCGTAAATCTGTCGTCCTTTAGCGAAGGAGGCCCGGCTAATGATGAGGCCGAATGCAAGCCCGTAAATTGCCCGGGCAATCGGGTAATGCGATGCTAATTAAATTCCGTGGAACGTAAACGGTTCCCGTCGTTTCTCCTCGACGCTCAGCCCAGTCGTTCCGCCCGCGAACTTTGAACGATCGCTCTGCGAATCCCTGTGTGAAAACTCGCGGAAGTTATGGCCTTTTGCTCCGATGTTCCGGCACCGAGGAATACCCACTCGCGTCTAGACGATCGCCAATTTCACCGTTCCGCGCACTTTTTCTTCGAAATTTCGCGTTTTCGCCAATTTAACCCTTGAGCGAACTGTTCCAAAAATTGGACAGCTTCGTTAGTATATTTATGGTAGAGTCTATATGGGTTTGCTTCGATTCTTGCTTCTTCTTAAATCGTCGTCGATTACAGAGAAAACGAACCGGGACGAACTACAATGACGTTACTTTCTCAATAAATGCTAGATAATTTGAACTTTGGAAGTTTTAGTATCAATGGCCGACCTGTTTCGATACTTGTCTCTTCTCGATCCTCGATCGACTTCGATTAGGGAGGCAATACTTGTAAACTTCGTCGAACCGTTTCAATTCATTCTCCTCGATGAAAGTTGGAAAGTTTGACGGTGAAGAGGATGTTCTCTCTCTCTCTCTCTCTCTTAGGAAACTGGAATGTTTCGCTGATTGTCTACCGATGGTCCCGAACCACCACAAATTGAACAAGCACGCGTGATCGCGAACCCCAAAAAAACGAGAACTTCGAAGCGAAGGAAAACAAATTGAACGAACCCGAAACACTTCAGAACTAATCGCTGCCCTGCCTCGCTGATAGTCTTCTTCCGATCCCAACTCCCTCCACCAACGGAATCAACTCGGCACGAAAGCGGCAAGGAAATAAACGTCGCAGCAAGATGTGGAGAACGCGGCAGCGATGCAAGCTGTCGATTACTGTCGCACGCAAAGTATAGTTTTATTTATCGAGCCCGGGATCGTCCTCCAGCTCGCAATTAGTCCGCTGTTAGATATAAGGTAACCGGGAAAGGTTGCGCGGTCGTAAGGCTGACAAAAACGAAAGTCTAGTCGATCCCGTCGCGATCAAGACTGGATCCGTACAAAGTTTCCTCCCGATGACGGAGATCGCGGTTCGTCGTTTGAACATGTTCGACCAAGAATAAGCGCAAGCCGGTAATTAAATTCGCCGAGTGAAACCCGCCGCTTGTAAATCTTCGCGCGCCAGGCACGGCAACATCTGCGACACAGTGTGCGGTTACAGTTTTACGAGCTCGTATATACGTCTTAAAGCCCTGTAATCCGGCTCTTTGTTGTTCTCGACATCCTCGTTCAGAACGCCAGTAAAACCAAGGCACTCTTCGTGCTAGCTGCGGCCCGGAAGAAAAGGAGAAGAAAGTTGACGGGACTTGTTGACTGTAGGGGGACCCGCGGATAGTGTCGCTAAGATAATCGAACCGGACTTCTTCTTTTCCGCGATAGTGGCTGTAAAAGCAGGTGCGCGATCCACCGGGGACAATAAAATCGAGAAAGTAACCTCTCCGCGTCGAGGTGCGCTATCGGCGAACTTCTTTGAACCTTGAGATACCCCAACACGGTTGAACCTCCGACGATCTACGAGATTCGATTGTAAAATCATAAACCACGGATTAAAAATGTTTACAATTTTACGCGAACAATGCGCGGGTCAGGGAAAAATGCAACTTTCACGTGAATTGTTGGTATGGATTTTTAACCATGTTTTTACTATCCCCTCTACCCCGTGCTGGATTTAACGATGTGCTCTCTTTCCGCGGTCGTCTTTACGACGTGCGAAATAATACGGTTCTATCGGGGCTAAGTAACGCGTGGCAGCCCGTAACGACCGTTCCGTGCGAGCGGCGACGACGTAAAACGCGCGGGGGCGGAAGGCGCATAAAATCAGCGAGAGCATGAGCGCCGAGCGCAGAACCGACGCGCTTCCTGCCGTAATTTATAAACTGTGTCGTGCTCTCGGTTTAAACGTCTCTACCGCGTCCTCCTGAACACTGATCAGTCGCGATGGCACGCGGAAACCGTTTGGGCAACGTGGACCCAAGGATCTGGCTCCTGGATCAAAGGCTCGGCACTGCGTTCAACAATATTTTTATAAATCGACGTAGCGGCGGCGTTTACAAGGAAATCGCCAAAGGAAATATAGAAACACCGAGTTCTTAGGTTGTTGCGTATGAAATGTTCGATTTTAGAATGCGACTCTTCTAAAACGTTTCGATCAAGAAATGCTGTGTTACGGTCAAGCTGGATGCTTTCATAAGAAACGACTTAATAAATATCTTCGTTAGAGCACATATTATACGCGATAAGAAAAAGTCTAAATAAATTAAATCTTGTCATTTTTATAAGGTAACCACGTGCCTGTTGCTTTTATAACTTGGTACGTTTAGCGTTTAATATGCTATCTTCAATTTTTATTTAGATACATAATTTCACTTTTAAACAAAGTTTATTTCAACGTCAACCAACGCGACTGTCGCGTATTCCTGTTGTATGTCTGGAGAAATAATAATATTTGTAAAGAAACTTGAAATTTGTGGATAGAATACATTGGGTAAATAATTATCACATGCGACATTATCGTATGCGACAACCTAATGAAATGATGAGCATTTTCTCGGTGGTTCGGAAGTTTCCGCGAAACTGATCGAGTTTCCCGAGTCGCGGAGCCCTTCTCGAGCCCGAAGCTGCCTAATTCCCGCGTGTCGCGTCAGCTCGCAAAGTGCATCATCCATCAAGCGAGTAATTCAGTCGCTTCCAACTGGACCAGCAGCGTCGAGTCTAGTCACGGGACGCTCGGCAAGGTTGAACAACCTTAATTCATAAAATCCGTAGCTGAATGCCGCTGGCAGGCGGAGCGACACGCGTTGCGAAATACCTTTCATCGCGGCTCCTCCGCGCTGCGTTGCGCATCGCTTGCCGAGATTAAGCGCAATTGGTCGGGACACAAAAGCGAGTCCCCTGTTACCACGTCCACGGTGCAACCAGAAGAGACGACAGCGAGAAATAGAAATGAGAGAGAAAGAGCAAGCGCGCGCGCGAGAAAGAAGACAAAACGGAGAAAGAGGTAATGCGACATAGTGCAACGAAAATGCAACCGAGCCGTCGGAAAAGTAAACACCGCGCGAGCCAACAATACGCTCGAATGAAGACACACCGTCGCATTAATGCGGTCTGCCGAGTCGCGATGCGTGTCCGTGACGTCACTTCCGGCCAATCAAAAACCATCAACGCTGCGATCGGCGCAGTTTAAAGCGATGTTCACACGAGCAAACCTTCCGTCCGTTCACCAATCTCTTCTCTCTCCTGTCTTCTTTCTCTCGTCTCCCTCTCCTTTCTTACTCTAATCGAATCCAACTCGGCGGGAAGCTACGCGGACCAAAAATATTCGTGAACGAGCGCGAGCTGCTCGCATCCTCGCAGCTGGCGATTTTGTCACCGGTCGTGCTTTCCCAATCGGTCGCGAAATAACCGCAAGAACCCCTATAGTCGTACTATGAAACGATCAAAATTATGTTTATGTTGTTATCGATTAATACTGATCGATTAATTACTGTTCGATGACTGCTGGTCCGAGAACAAAGTGTACATCTCAAAGATAGCCGCTCTACATTCATTATCGGCATTACAGCGTGCTTGTGCTGCCATCTAGCGAACAGCTGTCAATCAGCTGTAAATCGCTCAACTTTAAACACTCGTAACTTTTGAACCACTGATCTCCTAACACGGACCCTTGGAATTATTTCCTTTTACCGTCCTTCGATTATAGACGGCACCAAATTCAATATTCAAACGGCTCCACTGAGACATCGGTCCAGGCTTTAAAGAGCAAAGTATCATCATTTTCTGACGACACAATTTTCTTTCTCACGAGCCCCGATATCTAAAATATTCAACGAAGTAGGTTTACGTATTCAGGACGCTCGCACCAAGCTTATATCTATGAACGCAAGCAATTCAAGCTTTCTGATGACTCGAGAGAATCCATTTACCTAAAAAACCACCTAAGAGAAAATTCCCCTCGGCGAGAAAAGTTAAGAAACTCCGGGTAACTTGGTTTAACAAACTGATCATACTTCGCTAGCTGATTACCGAAGCGGCAGGGCACTTTTTCCTGCTCGTCTACCTAATATTTTCTACCGAAGGCGCAGGTGAAAGCCTGAGGTGCTCCACGAGATGATGCCCGTCCCGAAACGACAGGAAATGTCTTTGTGGACGCGATTGGTTTACGAGATGGCACTTGTTGCCGCTTAACGTTACAAGGAAGCGGAAATGCCGTGCGAGAGTCTCCTGCGATAGTTATGAGAGTTAACGGTCGGTACCGTGGCGAATGTTTAAACTTTGTGTCGAAGCTCGATTAAAATTCCGGATCGTATTTTAGCCTGTTGCATCATAGAATTCGTGCCGAGTTTCATTAACATTATTATAGAACGGGCTTGCAGGATTCCCAGAGAAATCTGCCGCTGCTGAGTTTACTCTTTGCTACTGTTAGTGGAGTGTAAATTTCTGTGCAGCTACACCTTGTTTTAAATTTTGAATACCTATTATATTACTATCTAAATTACGTTGCCCACCCTTCCCGTAAAAGTAAAAGATTGACGTAATACAGTAATTAAGGAGGCTATTAAGTAATAGACTTCCGAACAATCTCCGAGATTCGAAATTGAAAGAAAACTCTTAACGAGCGCTACGTTCGAGTAGCTTCTTCTTGTTATATCTTGTACATAGCGAGGACAATTGATCGCACGCTCTATTCACAGAATTCCATCGCGTTTATGTATCATATTATTCGCTGTTAAACTCGTAAAAGAAGATTGGGAGGAAGGAATCGGCTGCGAGCGAAATTTCCTCGGGACGTTCGCTTGTCCGGGAAAATATTGCTATTTCATGAGAGCTCGAGCACGTCGGCTCGGCGTCCATTATTGGAGCACAAAGGGGACCGAGCAACATAGATAGAGACCTAGGGGAGAGAAACGGGGAACAGGCCGGTCGTCCCGATATAAAACAAAACTCGGAGACGAGTTCGCGCGCGTCGGAAATCCATAGGATTTCCCAGTTGCTGTGGCCGGGAGCTGGAAAGCCGGGCGCGGCGGTGGAAAAGGAAAAGCTATGTAACGGGAAGCACATACGCGGCATAGCTCCCCGGGGTGCCTTGGAACATCAACAAATTATGACTCTACCAGACTACCAAACCGGGTGGCGGCCGTTGCGGGCTCTAACGAGCCTGCTTCCGGCCCGATCGATCCGATGCCGTCGCATAATCCTCGAACGCACCCGCTAAACTGTCCTCTAATTGTGGCTCTAATCAATACAATTCCACGGCTAAATGATAATCGACTTTTTCGCGAATCAAACGTACCGATTCCTGCCGCTTTCCCGATGAATAATCGATCAGCGGAGACCGGTTTTGCGATAATCGCTGCGAGACACAATTTGCGGTCACTGAAACGTCGTTAGCGACACACCGTGACATCCTTTTTGTGTGCACTGCATGTACACTGTTTTATATGGTGATTTGGACTGCTAATTTTTAGGCGAACTTCCGTTTTCGTGGATTATAAAAATTAGATGGAAAGTACAATAAAAAACGATAATTTTAGTCAAATATATTTTAATGTCTTGATCTTTCACGATGACAACTTGGAAAGGCTCGAAACAGACGGATCAGAGTAGAGTAACTAAATAATTCTCCGGAGATACTAACGATTTTTCTAAACTAGGCTGCCCAACAATAGTTTCCTCGATCGATAGAATCTTTCCGCAGACCTACAGGCACGTTTCTATTTGATGGAAAAAGCCGCAACTTTCGCTATTAAGACTTTTCCTGTAATAAAAACTGGGAGTCGCGTTATCGGGGTAGTAAAAATCGAAAAAACCACCTCGGAACGTGTCTCGACTTTCACTGTCGGGACTGTTGCGATCAAAACTGCAACTTCCATTGTTGCGTCCGTAAAAATCGAAAAAAAAACCTTCAGCTTCGAACGACGTTCAATGCAATCGACCGAAGTCTGTTGTACGACTTACATTGTGGTAAAAACTACTAAGTTGACCAACGTGAAATGTCAGATTTTCTTGCTGGAGATAGTTTTTGCGGTTTGCGACATAAAAGGGTATTTGTAACTCGTGAAACAGATACCCAGTCTAAAAGTTGAGATTTTAACGCGTGATTTTCAAATTATTTTTGTTATTAACGCAGGAAATTTCCATTTTAGATCCGCAGTCTGGTAATAACGTTGGATAAACGTTCTATCGGACAAATGAAGATTGATAACGACGAGACCTGAAATTTAATTAAAAATTAACCCATGTCAAACCGTGCGAGGACTCGTTAAAACGTTGGAGGTACTAAAATGCAGCTTTAAAAGCCATTTAAATCTACTTTCCACTAAAAATTCCGACATTACTTCTCTGCCAAGAGTACAAGTCGCATTGTCAAGACCCTCAAAGTCTGAAGAACTCTACTTTCCCGGAGCGTGTTTGCCGCAATTCCGCCGGCAAAGGGGCATCCAGCTAAAGGCCGGTTTCCACGTGACGTTGGAAGTCACGAGAACGCAATTTCCGGACTGCTACTATCCGGACGACTTTTCGCGACAATAAAACTCCCCGCGATCTTGAAACTGGAAGATCCATTACCGAGACGACCCATCGACCGAATTCCCAAGATCAGCGTAATTCAGAAAACGCGTCGCGGAGTCGAGCGTGGAGACAATTTTTCCGCTCGGAACGAGGGAAAAATAGCTCCGAGTCATCCAATTTCGCGCGCGACGCTCGTTTAGACGCGGACGGACGAGGGGACGAGGCAAAAAGAAGGAGGCGCATGTGCGAGGATGAAGCTATGGGACGCGTCCAGCGAGCCTTGCCTGGACAGACCTTACGACAGTACGTCGTTACGCCCAATTAGCTTCATTAGCGGCCTTGAGAGCGGCGCGCGAGTCAGACCCGCACGAAACTCTGGAAAAATTAGCGATCGTCTTCGATGAAGCGGAATGTTCACGCTTCCAACCACATTGTGCAAGTTCCGCCTTCGAGTTGCCCTCCAGGGCGTTGCCTTGTCTCGGGAGCGACGAGGCCACGCCCACCCGGGGCTCTCTGATCGTATAAACTTTTCAGGGGTCGGCAAACTTGTTTTGGAAACGGCTAGATCGTAAAATTTGTAGCTCGGCGGGCGGGATAGAGCAACAAAAATAAGCAGGTTTAACATTTTTTTATTAGAAAAGAACAATATTATCCCCGCGAGCCATAGTTCGCCGACCCCTAGTATAAACTACCCTCCGATATCGCTACTTAGCAAGAACGACAGACTTTTCTTTTTGAAGTGTGTTTGGTGCGTTTCAGGAAAGTTTGATGTTTAAGCAGTTTGCGGCACGATTGATCGATTCGTAGGATCGCGAGTCGAATAATTGCATCGGACGATCGAGCAGCCGGGGAACGTGTGATTTAATGATCTGTGGGCTTAATTGGTAGAACGTCTATACCGTGCAGTCACGGTTGCATGGAGTAAAACGGTGTAATTAGGCTTTTCGTTAATTGCCGGAGCCACGAAGGACTTCTGATTAAGGATCTTGAATGGTGCCTGCGTTGGTAGTACGTCTTCTTGGTAATAGGCGGCTACCAGAATGCCGAAGATGCATGCTACATGGCGGTGGAATGGGGAATGACAGTCGCTAATTGCTCGAACAATGATGTTAACAATATTGATATCGCCAAACAAGAAAATAGACCAGAATCGTTGGCTCCGACCTGTTGGTTGCTCCTTCAGCAGGGAACACAATGGTGCCGAGTTGAAATCGCTGATCGAAGGAAATAAAACTTGAAAGCATTCTATTATTAAATCTTTATACAAATTTACGTGTCAACGCAGAAATTTTAAACAAATGGAAACAGGTAAAATTTTAGTTTCTTCGATACTCGTGCGCGCTGATACAAACAAAATGGAATTACGTGTGGTTCGCACATTGAAGATTGTATCATAAATTTTTAAACAATCGGTCATTTAGCGCAAACTAATAAAAAGTACAGACAACCAATCAAATGCAACGCTCGGCAATACCACGAGGGATGAAAAGTGTATTCTTCAGAAGCATTTATTTACGATTCCATTCTGCCCAACAACGTCAACAAAAAAAAACGGGGATTCTTCGAAGAACGAGCGACCAGCCAACAAAGCGCATTCTATTTACAAAATCTCCACCCTAACAAAGTCTCGCGTCGAGAAGTTGAAGTTGAAAGGCATCAGCTTAGGTCGAAACGCGGAACTTCGACCTACGGCTGGCTCGTTCAAACTTGCCGAAGTTTGCAGCCCGGGGGCTAAAATTTGAAAGTCGAATTCGAACTTTCAATTTAAATATTGAATTTGGTGCGCGCAGCTGGCAGAGTCTTTCGCTGGCAACGGAAATCATTCTCGTTCAGCCCAGCCGCCATTTTTCTCGAGGAAAGGGGCGACTGCAGGAGATATTCCACGAAGTAGCTAGCCCCGAACGAGTTTCAATTCCTCGCTGACCAGTATCGGGGCCAATCTCTGGCCGAACCTGGTCGACCGTGCATGAATTAAATCCATTTGTTTCTCGGAAACGGCGGCAACGAGCGGGGGACCTCGAAACCAGCGGATTCTGCTCTCCGGTTCGCTGTTCGCGTGTGACTTTTCGAGCTCGAGCCGATTCCCGATTCGTTCTGCACGCGAATCGGAGTCACGAACCAGGAAGATCTTTCCGAAATCAAATCTGCGCGAATCGACCCCTTGCTGAACTCTGCATTTCAAATCCCGTATAACGAATCTTCGCGGAGACCCTAATTGTTGCAACTACACTGCGGATTTTAGGCATTCGTCGCAATGGCAGCTTACCGAAATTATCACGAAAAGAAGTTCATTATTATACGAGGTGCGATCAAACAGTAAGGTAACTTTTTGAATTTCGCGGGATACTTATAGTCGATTTTTCTTTTCTTTTTTTTCTTATGCCGGTACACTCGTCCCGAACATATGTTCACAGTTTCAGCTATATAATATTTTTTGTTTGTTCGCGAGAAGCATAAAGGTTAGAAGCGTTTTGCGTGTTCGGCGATTTTCTGCCGTCGAAAAAAATGGATCAAAGAATTTGCATCAAATTTTGTGTAAAAATGGAATTAAGTGCTCCAAAACACTTGAAACGTTGACAGTGTCATGGGGTGAGTGTACTCTGAGTAAAAAAATGTTTATAAGTGGTACAAGCTCTTTCAAGAAGGCCGAGAAGATGTTAACGACGAAGCTCGCCCTGGACGCCCCAGCGCGTCAACAACCGATGAAAACGTTGAAGAAACGAAGAAAATAGTGTTGGGGAATCGTCGAATTTCCATTAGAGAAGTTGCCGATGATATCGGCATCTCGTTTGATTCGTGGCAAGCAATTTTAACGGAATTTTGGAAACACAATTCATGGATTTTGCATCGCGATAATGCACCTGCTCGCGCATCGTTGCTTTGCGAGTAATTTTTTGGCCAGAAACAACACCGCGATCGTGCCTCGGCCACCATATTCACCGGATTTGGCCCCCTGCAACTTTTTCCTGTTCCCAAAACTGAAGAGACCCATGAAAGGACGGAGATCTGCAACGATCGAGGAGATAAAGACTGCATCGCTGGAAGAGCTCAAAGCTATACCAAAAAGTGCTTGTCAGAAGTGCCTCGAGGATTGGAAAAAGCGCTGGCACAAGTGTATTGTATCTGAGGGGGATTACTTAAAAAGGGACAGCATAAATATCGATGAATAAGTAACTATTTTTTGATAAAAATAGAAAGTCACCTTACTTTTTGATCGCACCTCGTATACCTAGTGTCTGTCTCTTACAGTGGATTTCGCAATTTTTGACCATTTCTCAACGGCTCCAAAAATCGTCGATCGGTTTCCCAGTTTTGTCTGGGGCGCCGCGTCGCTCGAAAGTTTGAATAATTCATAATCCGCGCGTCCCGGCTTCCGATTGGCTGTCTTAGGGCCGAGGAACTCATCGCACATGCGTGCTGGCGGCCAAGCTAATAAGGTACGCTTATGGCGTGCACGTGGCGTGACGGAACGAGCGTGCAAGAGAGACAAAAAGGGCGTGTTGCCAGTCGGCGAGGAAACACTCTCTCGCGCGGCGAGTGTACAAATTGCCGGTTTAGGCCCCGCGCGACCATGGAAATTCCCCTTTTCGTCGCTTCAATGAAATCCTTGTCTCAATAACGCTCTGGGACTCGTCATTCTCACGAGTACTCCAGTTTCATACGATGCAGCCTTTTCTACTCGTTGGATCACAAAGGCCGTTCTGTTGCAGGGTGTGCTCTAAGCTTCTTTCGGGAACTCTATCCTAATTTTTCTGGTCTAATTTTCCCACGTAGTTTCGATATTGCCGTCAACGTACCAGAAAATTGAAGCAATTTATTTCGTGGAAGAGATACCGCTTCATGTACGGCTTCAGATTTATTATAGGCAGTATTATCTCGGATCTAAAGATATTTATTATATTTGTAACACTGGTACGGAAATTAATTTTGTAAATACAGACAAGCAGGCAATTACATAACTCACGAAGGCGTCACGCCGTCATCGCCATCATTAAGTAGTTAATGGGCTTCTTAATGTTCGCACTATATTCGAAAGGAACACTAATCGCATATTCTTGGCTTATGCTTTCAGCTGGTATCCTTACTGAAAGTGTAACTAATAAATTTCATAATCTATCTTGACCTAATAATTCTTAAAACTTTCTCGCTGTCCCGTTAAGCTTTGTAAAAGAAAGAACAACTCGTGCAGATAAAGAAATTCGCAGAAAATTGTGGAACAGCTTTGGAATTATTTAAACAAAACTATCGCAAGGTATCTTACGGTGTGCCACATTTTTTGGGGTTACCCTGTATAGTTGAACGAGCCACCAATAAACCCAAGAAACATATCCGCCGACCATCAACCGGATATATTCGTAGAACAACTGTGAGAGCAACAAGGTGGAAATACTTCAGTAGATCAAAGGCAAAATCCATCCGTGAATCACTCGGTAAACCGCACTGGATCTCCCGGATTTCAGCAGACCTCTAAATCTCTCTAGATCCGACGTCTTTCTCGGAAGGCGAGGCCCAAACGTGTATCTACAACCGTTTCGTTCGTGCATTCTTCCTGCAGCATTCCCACTGACCGTGGTCTACACCTCTGCTCCAGAATTGCAGTTTAATTATTGATACAAATATTTTCGTCAAAATGAACATTTCATGAAATTAAACGTTAATTATCTGTATAAATAACGAGTATTGTCGAAAACGCTCGGAAATGGGTCTGCTTATGTTTGCTCTAGATTCACCAGAAAAAGTTGAATTAAAATCATCGAGATCGTTGCGCGACCATCGATTTCCCATAAAAATGAAAATGTTCTTTGGGTTCAGAACGCCGAGAAGCATCTCCTCTGCCAATACAATGCGTAGACCAGCGACGTTAATTGAGGTTCGCGTTCCACCATGTTCCTGGCTCGCGATATAAATGCATAAACACCCGCAGTCTAGTTATCGTTCAATTTCCTCGGCGAAAACTGTTGTTCGCAAACTGCCGACCAGCCAGAGCTGCCTCTCCGTCTTTCTTTCCCTCGTGGGCGCTCGCGAATCCGCTCGGCGATGAATCGAGCGGGCCGTAGCTGGTAAACACCGAAGAGAAATGTGCTTCCATCGCGGGCAAGACTTTCGCGAACGGTCCGAAGCCGAAATAGCCGTGCTATTCCCGTTACGGGGTGGCTGGTTGTGCTTCGAGTTGCTCGTTTCAGCTCGAAAACCTCTTGGCCCGACGCCAAATCGAGTTCTCCAGCGGTCGTAGCGAAGCAGCGACCGATCGCTCGCTCGCACGCGGACGATACTCCGCCGCGACGCGACGGTCGCGGGTCATTAGGATCGCGATAATTAAGGTTATCGGCGGCGACCGGTTAGGTTAGGTTATTCACTCCGTTCGTCTTCCAACTAACCGGCCGACTTTCCAACAGCGACGACATTCTACGGCCATGGGAATCGTCTGGGATTTTCTGGGTCGCCGATCGCACGAGCACATCGCATTGTTTCAACGATCTCTCGAGCTCCGATTTTTTAACGTAATTCATCGTAATTCATCTCTGATGCTACCTTGTTCTACGATTTTTTAGCTGAATCGATGTTCGTGGGAGACTCGTTGTTCATTATTTCCATGGAAGCAGAAATAATTGTGTATTCGTTTTGAGACTACATTTGTTCCAAGGACGGAACATCTCAAAATAAAAATTGTTCTTATCGATTAACGCGAACAGCTGTCGAGCAGAAATTTCGCGTAATCCATCTCTGATGCTACCTTGTTCTACGATCTTTTAGCTTAATCGATATTCGTGGGAGACTCGTTGTTCAATATTTCCATGGAAGCAGAAATAATTGTGTATTCGTTTTGAGACTACATTTGTTCCAAGGACAGAACATTTCAAAATAAAAATTGTTCTTATCGATTAACGTGAACAGCTGTCAAGCAGAAATTTCACGTAATTCATCTCTGATGCTACTTTGTTCTAGGATTTTTTAGCTGAATCGATATTCGTGGGAGACTCGTTGTTCGTTATTTCCATGGAAGCAAAAATAATTGTGTATTCGTTTTGAAACTACATTTGTTCCAAGGACGAAACAATCAAAATAAAAATTGTTCGGATAGATTAACGCGAACAGCTGTCAAACAGAAATTTCATTGCTCCTTTAATAATTTTAATAAGCTGGGACATATGCACTCTTAAATTCTTGCAATCTGTCTCCTGCTTCAAATTGCAGCTAACCGTTATCATCATAAATGCACAAAATCCGCAGTCTAGTAATAAATCTTGATAGAATCCTTCAAATTATATCATCGCTTCCACAAAAGAGGAATTCCGTGTTCACTGTAATTGTATCTTCTCTACAAAAATTAAATATTTCCTCGACATATAAAATGGAATGTCAGTTCTCACTTTAGGTGCACGTTATCTTCCATTTACAGAGTTCACTGACGAAGGATAATACAAGTTTCACTCAATGTTATAAATCAAGCGGTTAAATGGTTCCCGCATGCCTCATTAAATAGTAATAATGACTGTTTGAAGTCGACAGGAATATACTGCAGATTATTTTCAGAGTTAGACGTCGAAACGCGCTGAACCTATCCTGCTCACGCTATCATTATTCTAATTGTCTTATGCATTACTTTGCGAACAAGAATATTGTTCCGCTTGTTCTTGCGTTGTTTGATGTTGAGCAATAAAGACGAATTCGAATTATTCCAGTTATCTCGTTCTCGGGTCTATTGTGTTGCACGATGAACATGAAATATTTGTTATCGTGTTTCCAGTGAAGTTTTCGTTTATTTCTCATGAAAACCGATATCGCTGCGGATATTCAGTTCGTCATATTTGTATTGTAAAATGGTTCAAGACGTAGGGAAACAATGGTTAGCGTTATCATCCCCTTGTTTTATGATAAGGAATCGCCGACACTGGTTATACGAAGGAGAAAGATTTCCTATCTTTCTGGAAGGTTTGTAAAAATTTTACAGTCGGCAGAGAAAATCATAAAACTACGAATTAATATTTTCTTTCTTTTCCAATAAATCTGTGAATTGCCCGCAGATGTTCGCACATTCATAAACGGTAAAATGTTCGACGCTTTCCGCATTGATCAAGAACAAACTGGAACCCCCATCGCGAGGAAAATAATTTTCAATTCGATTTTCACACACAGAATTCCATTTGCACCGACAGGAGATCACACAAACATGTTTCATCTGCGATACATTACACTCGCGGGACTCCCGAGAATTTTCCAGTGTTGGAAACGAAAACAAACTGGCAGAAAAAGAAGAGAGACCGTGTGCACGTGAATAAACTCGACGAAACTGTTTGCCTGAAAAGTTGAAGAGTTTTCGGATCCGGGGACGAAGGAGTAAGCAAAGGAAGAAGAAGAAGAAGAAGTAAAAGAAGAGGAAAATCGTTCGGAGCCAGTAGCGTATTGCGGAGGATCAATCTTCAGCGGAGGGTTCGCGGCACGTCACACAGCGAAAATAATTGTGGGAACATGTGGCGGCCACCGTAAGTTTTCGGTTCGGAGACGGCAGCTGCGCGCGTTTGTCTTTCAGACTTGTCCCTGTCCCGCGAAGGGACGCGGTTTCGGTTTTTATCTGCCTCGTCGACGCCGCGCCGCTGCGTGACATCTGGCATGGACGTGCACCAATTTCGAACTTCCCGCCCCGACACGTCTCTTTTTTCTCACTGGCAAATATTGTTTCCCAGCAAAATCTGGCTCGATAACTTCTTACAGTTTCCCTCTACCTCAAAACAATTTTTAGCTGCTTCAAGAGATGATACTTTATCCATAAATTCCTTACTTCCTATGTTTTTAGAATTGAATTCAAAAATGTTCCACATCTTATTGTCAACCCAAGATTCAAAAAGAGATGATGTTTCGAATAAAATGTTCGAATTTCTACAAACAGCATGGAAGAGCGACTGCCCAAAGGGATGAAAATTAAGCAATAATTTCCATTGACAAATGGCAAACTGTTGTGGATAATCCAATCTCCCAAAACAATTTTCAGCTACTCGAAGAAATGATACTTTATCCATAAATTCCTTAACTCTCACTGTTTTTAGAATTGAATTAAAAAATGTTCCACATCTTATTGTCGACCCTAGTTCTAAGTAATTCTTGTAATGTTAGCATGCACAGAAATAAGGGTTTTATAGCTTAATAAAAAAGAGGGATGATATTTCAAATAAAATGTTGGAATTTCTACAAACAGCGTGGAAGAACGACTGCCCAAAGGGATGAAAATTAAGCAATAATTTCCATTGACAAATGGCAAACTGTTGTGGAGCATCCAATCTCCCAAAACAATTTTTAGCTACTCGAAGAGATGATACTTTATCCATAAATTCCTTAAGTCTCACTGTTTTCAGAGTTCAATTAAAAAATGTTCCACATCTTATTGTCAACCCTAGATTCTAAGTAATTCTTGTAATGTTAGCATGCACAGCAATAAGGGTTTTATAGCTTAATAAAAAGGAGAGATGATATTTCAAATCAAATGTTCAAATTTCTACAAACAGCGTGGAAGAACCCAGAGGGATGAAAGTTAAACAACAATTTACATCGACAAATGACAAACTGTTGTGGATAATCCAATCTCTCAAAATTTTGAACTACTCGAAGAGATGATACTTTATACATAAATTCTTTAACTCTCACTATTTTTAGAATTTAATTAAAAAATGTTCCACACCTTATTGTCAATCCTAGATTCTAAGTAATTCTTGTAATGTTAGCATGCACAGAAATAAGGGTTTTATAGCTTAATAAAAAAAGAGAGATGATATTTCGAATAAAATGTTCGAATTTCTACGAAGAGCATGGAAGAACGACTGCCCAGAGGGATGAAAATTCAGCAATAATTTCCATTGACAAATGGCAAACTGTTGTGGAGCATCTGATCGATATCAGGGGCATAAATGCCAGTGAAAACCCGAGATTAGCGCGGTTCCTTGCCCCGGAGGCAAGAAGCCCGAGATAGGCCGTAGGAATCGGCATGGCGACCGCAAATAGCCGTGAATAAATCGTGGTTATGGTGTCCGGGAGCCGCTTCCTCTGGCAGACCGCCAGCTACCTTATCGGTGCACGTGAGAAAAGGACCATAATCGTCCTGGATCGAAGTTTACGAGCGGGTCCGCCGTTCGGAATATCGTATCGAAACGCCGAGAGAAATCAAACAACTGTACAGAGAGATAGAGAGGGACGTAAAGGGGTAAACGAGATCCGCGAGGAATTTTAATGAAAATTCATCGAGTTCAACGAGGATCCGGTTAACGTCGCGAAATTTCGACGATCCTTAAACGTAATTTAACGGAGGCGGACGCGGATTACGGGGATTATAGCGAATCGACGGGAGTTATGATCCGCTGATGGATCTCGTTCGTCCGGCCCCGTAGAAGGGGAACACGTTATTCGAACGGCCATGGCCGTGATTAACATTCAGCCGGAGACACGGCCGAAATAAATTGCGAAATAAAGCGGCGAAACGGTCGAACGGAATAAAGGATAACATTATGAAATAGGTGCTGTGGCCGCGGACCACCATGCAAACTACTGCATCCCGTTTCAGTTGGACAGAGGTTCCCGCCGCTGTATATGAAGAGAATTCCCCCGGTTATATGAATTCCTTCTCGTGTTATTCTTACCACCTACGCTTCGCTTTAAATTCCGCGGAGCGTAGACTTTGTTTGTCGAGAACCACGAGGATTAAAATGTCCGCTTTTTCCCTCGGGTTCGTGTAATTCTTCGCCTGAATCCGTTTCTTGCGACGCTCGGACGATCGTTCGAGCTGGAAAATGGAAATAACGGAGACGAACAAAGGAAGAACGAGGTGTGCAAAAGTTTTAGTCTTCACAGCGGAGGTGTTCGACGCAATTGTTTATGCTATTCGATAAAACAACTCCTGTGGAGTAGATAAGTGAGAGCAACGAGGCCACGCCCACTCAGACCATTCCACACCGAAGTCAAGCATGCAAAGCATCTTCTCTCCGACATCGCTAGCCTCGAAACATTGCCCCCGGGGTCAATCCAATTACTCTAAGGCTTCCATCACGATTTTTCTACAAAAATCATCTTCGTGCTGCCGAGCTATCGAACGAAAAGGAACAATATCGGCGAAATCATTTCCGAGCGTGTTAACGATCGGATGAGAGTCTGGTTTTCGGAATCAAACACGCGAAAATTAAATCGCTAGCGAATCTGCCACGCCGCGAGCACGTATGCGCGTGTTTCCGCGCTTTTATTGTCCACCGATGCGGGCTCGATATTAATGGTTGAATCGAAATAAAAAAGAACGAAACACGATTACGAAACGGTGTTGCGAATCCGAGTTGCTGGTCACAAAGGGAGCGCGTGTTCGTGAAAACCACCCCCGGTTATTCTTTCGCTCTCGGAGCATGCATACGTTATACACATATACATATTCAAGGGGAGAGGAAGCATCCCTTCGACCATTTGTTCTCGCGACCGTTGGCTGGACCTTTCAACAAATTCAACGGTTACAATAATAATCGGAAATGTTACGTAACGCTGTGTATATCTCCTTTATTCCGCCTCGCGTATAAATGAGAAGAAGCCTCGTTCTTCTCTCTTCGCTCCTCTCCCTCGGGAAAAACACTGTGCACATCGCCCTTCATCTGGAGCGATGAACTTTTGAATCAGAGACACGTCTATAACCCTCCGTTATTCTTCGTCGAGGAGGCCCCGACGATGGCTCGCGCGTAATGAAAAAATTCTCTAATTAGCTCCTTCGTTCGCGTTCATTCAATTCCGCGTTTCGAGCGGTTCGTTACCAGCCCTCGATCCATGGCGAGGGTTGTTTTATGCTCGTCGATGTATTTCCTACTTTTCCGCCAGCTAAGATCGGACCGCTTGGGAATTATGGCATCGTCGACGGGCGAGTTTTCGCTCGAAAAAATCCAGTCCGATCGATAGCTACGGGTACTTTCTGCTGCGCGAAAGGAAGATTGATCTTCGGCGAAGAAAATATATATACAAAATGGTAACAAGCAATAAATATGGTTTGAAACAAGCTCCAGAAATTTATTAGATAATTATTTATAAGCAGACCCGAAGTCGAAAGAATTTCACCACCGTTTCGACAATCCAATAACCCACGAATAAATTCCGGGACACTTTATTTGCTCAGGCAATATTTCCTATCGAGTTAAAACAAACTCACGATCGTATTTATGCGATTCGGCTGGAAATCGATTAGCTCCGCGTTACAGGGGTGGCACGCTAGAATCTTTATTTTACGACAACTCACAAATCAGGAGATCCAGGGGACACGTAAGTATCCGTAGTGTATAAATAGGGATAGAAAAAATTCCAATCGTTTTCCAGAGGCAAGGGAGGTGGTTCGTGAGAGGAGTCGCGAATAGGGGATGGTTTGGGAATGCGAGAGGAGTTCGCAAATGCGGCCTGGTCTTCCTATCGGTTCGATCGCGACGTCGCGACGTGACGGGCAATAGGTGGGCATAGGGTTTTTGGCACCGGTCCAGCCCGGTTTCCTTATCAGCGTCGAGGACGAGTCGGCGGCGATTTTCAATTTCAAGTTCCCGCTCGCCCGTGACCACCGGTAGTCAGCCATGTTCTCTCTTTCTCTCTCTCTCTCTCTTTCTCTGTCGAACTCGCGCGTGCCGATAACAGGGGCCGTAGCGATGTTTGCTTCCGTTAAGAGAGCCGAGACTCTCTCACGAGGGCGAAACCGTTTTATCAATGAACCTTTGAGGCGAGTCGACCGTGGCCGGGTAATCCTGTGTGTACGGAACCACACGCGCGAGTATTTACGTCCGCGACAGTTATGAGAACTGGTAGCTGGCTCACAGCACACCGGGTGTCCCGAATCATTCAACGTTCCGTCACTTTTAACCCCTTTTCGATTAATCTCTTCTTTGAATAAGTAGAAGACACCCTATTCGGGAAAACAGTTTTCTACAACGTGTCCTTTTATATTCTGAACACTAGAAGATTGTACAATTTCAACATTGACAAGAATACATCAAAACAATTCGAATCAGCCAACATAACATTCTAGTTATTATTATTATTATTTATTATAAACGGGCTGAAGCCCTTTTTACACATGAGAAAGATACAGACTACTCGTATAATAACAAAGAAGGGACATGCACAGAAAGGAAAATTGTGATAATTTTGATAGTGGTACAATCGATATGGTATTATAATATAATCCTGCGTAGTTGCATTTTAAATTTTAGAAAAGAATTATTGAAAACATCGATACGATTATAAATAGTGCATGATTTTGCAATAATGCGATTCATTGGATTAATTAGTCCATGAGTCTATTTTGCTTTACGTGTTTGAAAACCCGCTCTTGTTCTCAATTCACGTTCCGGTACGTAAAAATTGATTTGCGCAAGTAGAGAGGAACAATCAATATAATTATTAATTAAATTAAAAATAAAGCTGTGGTCAGATACTATTCTTCGAGCAGATAACGGTTCTAGGTTCATCGTAGTTATTATTGCGGAGTAATCATGATCAAAGAATGACGTTATTTAGCTTATATGAACAAAACCTGAGAAATTTATGCTGCACTCTCTCGAGCATGATTTATAATATACAAAAATAATTTGTACATCAAATTTCCAGCCTTTCATTCGATTATCGCGTATTCGAATCTAGAAACATTTTCCACGACCGTACGGGAAGAGACTCGAAAGTGTTTGTATAACTCGACTTCTGTAATAATTGCCGAACGAGCATGTATACCGGGTGTGCCGAGGGAAACGTTTCACCCGGTGCAGTGTCCGTAACGAGCCACTTATTACGACTTTATCGATCGGTATGAATATTCTAGGCGGTAACTGTTATGGGAAACCGGCGAGACGCTTTAAACCAACGTACCGAGTGTGCGAGAAACATGGAACGCTGCGTTGCTCCGCCTGAATTCGCAGAAACACGGTAAATTCGCTAGAAAATTCACTTTCGCACTGTAGAAAAATGTCCTCGAAGCTGTAGAAACGCGGTTATCGGAAAAACAAGAAACAGAAATGAATGTTGAACCGAAGAGAATTAATCGAGGACAAGTGGCACGGCGTAGCTCGTCGCTTGAATTCGCGAAGATCGAAAACTAACTTGAAAACTTCACACTTTCGCCGTTCACTGTAAACGTTCTCGCAGACAGAAAAACGCGATTTTCTCTTTGAAAACGGGCTTCACCGTCGAACCGCAACCACGAAATGAAAAATAAACCGTGAACCGAGGAGAATTATTCGCGAAAAGCTGGCGCGATATAGCTCTCTCAGCCAAAACACAATCGGCGAGAAATTCCCTGAAAAATACACTTTCGCTTTTCACTATAAACGTTCTCGGAGATAGAAAAACGCGATTTTCTCTTTCGAAACGAGACTCGCGATCGAACCGAAACCACGAGACTCGAAATAAGCCATGGACCGAAAGAAACTGAAAGAAATTTTGCAGCGTCGCAGAAACGGGGAAATAGGTGGCTCGAAGACGCTTCTGCGAATCTTGCGGACACCCGAGTTAACACGGTGCATTGTTGGTAACATGCTAGCCGAAAAGGATAGGGACTTCGGACAAACCCCACCTCGTTTTCTTCCCCCTTGTCCGAGGCCAGGTTGTTATTTCGCCGCTCGCTATAGCTAGTTGTGCCAGCCGACTGGTTTTTTCGTGGTGGATCCCAATGGCGACCCGGCAGATGCGACTCTTGCTCAAACCAGCACGAGAATCGACCGGTTTTCCCTCGGGATTGGGGTGAAAATCGGGTCGAGTGTTGCGAGGATACCGGCCCCGTTCGATTTGAGGAACCGCATGGGAAATAGTCATGAAATTGTTCGTTTATTCTTTATTCGTTGTCTCTACCGTTCGTTGCGCATATTAAAGAAAAGTTTTATTTTGATGTTACCGCGATGTCTCTTCGAATTAAATTAACCTCTCAACTGCGAAATTTAATTTTAAAAATTCCCCACAGAGTGCGGAATGAGAATCGATCAATGACGAGTACACACGTCGAATGCGAGGCAAATGGTCCTATTATAAATTTTACGAAAAACGAGGAAGAATTACATTTTTATTTGATAAAAAATTAACAATTCTTTCTTGAAAATTCGATTGACGTGTATACACGTCGAACGCGGTAAACCGGTTAAATTGTTAATCTTCGTACCGCCAAAGTAAAATTGCAGCACGAAACAGTAATATAATGAAAGGACGAGCAGCATCCGAAAGCCGATTTAAAAAGGTTCGAACGACGAGCACAGCGAAATCAGCAGGGATTTTCGTGTTCCTGTTACACGATCGAATTTCAAGTTATCCGGCTGGGCATAGTCATCGCGTATATTCGTCGAGTTTCGTTCGGACGAGCCGCGATTTCGAGAGCAAGGTGAACAGAGCGAACTCGTTCGCGAGACTTCTCCATCTTTCTCTGTTCTCTTTCTCTCTCGGGGTCTGCGCGAATGCCGTTTATTAGCGAACCTGACTAAACTATTTCGGGCCTAGTAACCCGTCCGAAGCCTGGATAATAGTAGGTCGGTGGAAGGTTTGCCCCGGGGCGATCACAATGGGACCTCTCTCCTGTCGGCGAAACACAGCGAAAAATTCGCGAACAACATTCCCGACCCACCGAGAATGATAGAGCCTGACTAAAACGCAATTACACCGTCGACGCATTATGCCGCGCGTCCAATTATGGTCTCGGAATTCTCTCCCGAGCCGTAATCGAGGCTTCGAGAACCATAAGCGGCCGCACACGTGCTCGGTTGCCGGAAAAGAAGGAAAGCCGACGAAGAATTCTCTCCCGATAATTTCCATCGCATGCTACGACTTATCCGTGCATTTTTCATCGGTCGAGTGACGGGGAATTATCCTCGAACGTTCCTGAACGATCGGAATTCGTTCTTTCTTTTATTCATGGCTCTCGCGCTGTTTTTGTCCGCGGCATCGAACGTTTAACACTTTTGTCGAGACGCAAACACGGCCGGACAATTTTATTGAATGGAATGTATGCTGTGCGAATTGATCAATAAAAAGGTTGTCATAAGTTGAATACGATTAACAGACTGCGGATTTTATGCATTTATGACGAATACGAGTATCGATCAATTATTATCAATTTACTAAAATTGTTAGAGGCGGAAACAAATATTTATCCGGTACCAGTATCTTGCAATCGGTGTCTAGAATTTTGATTTCGTATCAAGATCCGCAGTCTAATGATTATAATCAAATTATTTCTTACTGGTTTAAAAAGGAGTGTCTAGGCTTGCAGTCTAAAACAACGAACGCAGTGGCGGGATAAGAAGAAGAATAATTGAAGAAAGATAAGTGTTGATAATTCGAACGTTTACTCCAATAATTTAGATTGTCTTCGCGGTCTCCTAAAGATCATAAATCGTTTCACCATCAATTAAAAGGCGAAGAACAGATTGAACGAACAACTGAAGTCTATGTACTTCGAAATATCTTGAAAAATGGCTGCTCGTTAATTCGCAGGAATTTCCAACAACACTTAACAAGTACTGTCCGTTCTAGTGGACCTGATTGTTACCGTGTCCAGTGACGAGATGAGTTACAATTCCACGTCCGAGTGGATCAAATATCCTCGAGAGCAAACAACATCGAAGAGACCGGTGAGCGGAAGAGAACAAGATAAACACGATAAACCTGCAGACCATTGCTGCTGCAGCTGCAAAGTGTGCAACGAAGATGCATACCACGGTCAAATATTTGTTACATCAGCCTCGAATTTACGCGGCACGCCCGCGCGGCGCGACGTTCGCGGAAACGTCTTCGGGAAAATAGGATTGCGTGATTTTGTTACGTTGCGAAATGACGGCCGGCGAATCTTCCGTGGAAGATTGTGGAATAATATTCTCCCAGCGGTAATAGTTTGTCGGAGGAGCCAGAGACAATCTGTTCAATACTCGGAGATGGGATTTAATGACAAGATTGTTTAAATGGGGTTCGTTGTTCCTCTGGATCTCCTGCAGGTTTACCGATCGAGCGCAGGATAAAGATTATTGGTATTATTCTGATGCCGACGCGCATTTGTAAAGCGTGTAAACTTGCGATTGTACCGAAGATTATTCTTCTAGCGAACGTAAATGAAACGATAAACAAGAAACATTCGTTTCGATAAGAGATTTATAGAACCTGCGAAAATGTAAAAATCTTCATAAAGGTCCTCGGTGAAATTGCATTAATGCGATAACGCGGTAAATACATTGTCTACGAAAACAAATAGCAAATTGAACGAGAGAAAGATGTGCATAAAAATACATTCGACGGGGAACGGGTCACCGGAAGTTCCCTCTGGCGAATACGTTTTTGCGTGTACCATTTCTAGGGAGGCACGATAGTAATTTTCATTCGGGGACACACGATCATGAGAAAAAGGGTGGCTCGATAAATATCCCATGGAACGAATGCGATCGGCGGGGAATAATAACGAGGGAAGATTTGTTCGGCGAT
Organism: Lasioglossum figueresi; assembly: GCA_028455805.1. Classification (NCBI taxonomy): domain Eukaryota; kingdom Metazoa; phylum Arthropoda; class Insecta; order Hymenoptera; family Halictidae; genus Lasioglossum; species Lasioglossum figueresi. The sequence goes on from CM052200.1 coordinate 32,376,905, forward strand.
ACTTGATCCGCGTTATGGTATACTTATTCGGGTCCCCTCGATGGAGGATTTTCCCGTGGATCGTGGGGGCCCATGCTGGATCCAGAAATTTTTTGCTCGGGCATTGCACACTAAAAATCTGACCTGAACGGGCTCCAGGTATTACTGTGACCCTGAAATTAAGCGGTTCCTCCCGAAGAAACCCGTTCATCAGGGCGTCCCTTTGGGCCTGGTCCCCTCTCTTTCTCTCGCAGAAAATGGCCGGGTCCATGAAATTCTTCGGCCGGCGATACTTTCGCCGGTAAAAACCGGCGGCCTGCCTCTGCAATCGATCGGCAATATAAAATGCTCGTAAAAGACAATGTTGAAACCTCGTAAGCGCGCTCCACGCGGCCTAGCTATCTGCACAATATTTTCTGGATTAGACCTTGGATCGAAGAACCGCCCGGGGACCTGATGCTTTAGGTTCTTTTCTGTTAACAATGGACGCCGCGGTCCTGTGGACTCGCGGAGACGGTTCGGTAAATATGTAGTCGCTAATCCGCGGGGAATACGGTGTTTGATATTCCACGGCGATGTTTACCGGTGTTATTCTTGTTTATGGGAAGACTTGCGGCCCGGTGTTGCTAATTTAATCGTTCTCGAGGATTTACTCTCCGTCTGGAATTTATTTGCGAACTTTACAGTCGACGTAAACGTTGGATTGCTTCGCGTGTCGTTTGCTTATCGTGGCTCGAGCGCGGAGCGGATAAAACTATTTCGTCATATATTTGATGACAACGGAAAATATTTTCTTTAACGATGAAACGTTTTTTTAGAATGCAACAGATGCATGAACCATAGGAAGTCCGATCATGCTGTATCGATAGTTTATTAAAACACCGCGAGCCGGAGAGCGTATAAGTATAATTGACCCGGTCGAGGGCTGGTGTTACGCGTATCCAGCGAACGAGCGTGAAACGTTCGTTCGTTCGATCGATTTTAATTATCTACTCGTAATTATCTCGCGCCGTGTAACACGATTGTTCCAGGGATCAATGGTAGTCGAACAATAGGGGGTGGGGCTCCGGTAAGGGAAAGGTTGGTAGCGTGAAACGCGCAAGAAAATTTATCGAAAAACAGAGAAAGAATACACAATTAGATGGCGGATAAAAGAAAATGCTAGTTACGGAGCCGCTAACGAACCGCAATAACAACAGGATTCTGCAAATTTCAATTTCTCCGACAATGAAGAACTTCGAGACACGTGAAATTTTTAATACCATCGAATTTTCACACCTGTTACCTGTCTACGCTATAACTTCTCCGCGATGACTATAGACAAATTTTTTCGAAGATTCAACGATCAAAGAATTAAATAAAGGATTACTGGCGGAGAGTGCATCAGAAGAACCGCGTAAAGCAGGCGAACGCGAATTTAATCCGCGGAGATTAATACGCGCGGGAGCGATTCGGGGGGTGGGGTAGGTAAATTTTCGGGGGTTGAAATTTCCCGGGGAAATTACCCGGCCGCGAGGTAATGCTCGTTGCGCGTCGTAATCGAGGCACGAAGATTAAAATTCACCCGGGACCACGGCGAGAGAGTATCGAAGAATTATGGGCCGGCGGCCGGTTTATGTTCTTGATCCGCTTTGTTTAATATCGCCCTGGCGTACCCTCCTGCATCAACCAACCCCCTATCGAGCCAACTTTCGCCGAGTTTTCCGCGAGCGGTGGCTCGTTTCGGAATCGCAATTAAAGCCCGACGATTAAGGCCGATTTGTATTCAAGTGGCGGTAATGAAACAATAACGTTCGCCGAGATAACCGCTCCCCGGCCGCGCGCGTTCCTTCGGCCGTCGTCATCGTTATCATTCGTCGTCATTGCCTTCCCCTCTCCCCTCGCACTACGGCTATGTCGCAATCGGAGCAACGTTTCCCCACTTCAACCGGTGCTGGTTCGCGAACCCACGTGAGATTCATTATCCAATTTGCCGCGTTCCTGGCTGACATACTTCGACACTCGTCGCGAGCACATCTTTTTCCCTCTTCCGCCCCGAAACGACGAGCTTCCGGCCGCAACTAGTCGACGAGCAGTTTCCCTTGCCTTGTTCAAAGTTAAATTGCCACAACAGGAGCAGTCTTGCTCATCCGGGTCACTGTTCCATTGTAATCTGTTCTTCGAAAGGCTATCGTGCTTGGACCGAGGATTTTATACTCAACGATTCCCAGAAAGTCGAAATAATTTGATCAACAGTCAAATTATAATCGGATATCAATGTTTGTCTCGGTGCTTGGACCGAGAATTTTATGCTCAACGATTCCCAGAAAGTCGAAATAATTTGGTCAAGAGTCAAATTATAATCGGATATCAATGTTTGTCTTAGTACTTGGACCGAGAATTTTATGCTCAACGATTCCTAGAAAGTCGAAATAATTTGATGAACAGTCAAATTATAATCGGATATCAATGTTTGTCTCGGTGATCTGAATCGTTTCGAGTTTCGTAAAGTGAAAAACCAAGTGAGCGATATTCGAGATTTCGTCGTCATCGAATCAGAGAGCAGCCTAACCGCGACGAACATGTAGATCCGTTCGCGAATACTAATTGACATTCTCGGTAGCAGCAGCTTTGTAGTCGACCACCGAGCAAAGCGACTGCACCTCGATGGTATCGCGCTGAAAGTGCAACCACGATGCACCGGTAAGTGCGTCTTTGAAGTAACACTCGGCTCGTGATCTAATATTAATTCCGGCTGTATAATTATTAATTGGATTCGAGGAAGGGGAACGACGCGACGGAACGGGATACAGTAAACACGCGTTCTCCGTACGGGTCGTAATCATCGTGACGCATCCTTCGATTAAGTGATTCGAGGTAACGGCGAGTGTTGCTCGCATAAATTTTCAATTAGAGTCGTGCTGTCCAGTGGTGCCGACCTATTACGCGTCTGTTTCTCTTGGTAATCTTTTTCCCGAACGCTATGTGATCTCGAGGAAAGCTGCACGTCCTTATTACGCAAATTATGCGCCAGACTTTCGACCAGCTTCTTTTAAACTCGGTGAGCCTCCGCTGTATTATTACCACCCGAGACCGACGCCGTGTAATTTCATGGTGGCGTGTGATTTTTTAAATAAAATACTGATGTCGTTCGCATTAATCGAAGGGGAAGATTATTTTAGCGTTGTTAGAATGAAAAATTTCGCACCCAGCTGATCTTTTAAAGAATTGTCGCTCAGCCGCATAGAGCGTCGTCTTAAATTTGAATTTCGAGGAGAAACGGTTCCATCCAGCTGAGTGTCCCGAAGCCGTCGAGATTTGATTAATCGAAGCTGTTCCACGAATTTCACGTTCCGATCGGTAATTACACGACCCGGTCGAACTTCGCTATTTTTCTTTCGTGCCACCGCCAAACTTCTGAATTATTCAATGGCCCCGTGTCCGTTCGATTCCCGGAAACGGGATTTGCATTCGGCGCGCCCGGACTTTTCGTAGCATGAAAATATTGTCGCGAAAATTGCGGCCACGGTGTGATTTGCATCGGTCGATGCCGCGCCATTTTGCCCGAGGAATTAAGTCGCAACCGGTCCGAAGGAATCGAAGTTTCCAGAAACGCGTACACTACTCTAGCCAAGAAGTTTTCAAGTCTCCGTAGAAATGGACTTCTCGGGCGAGAAGATCGGTCGTGCCGACAAACAAACTAACTGGATAGAATTATTCCCCGTGATATTAAAGTTTCACCTAATCAAGATGGTCTCGTTCGAGACTGCCATTGTTTAATTTCTTCCTAAGACACTTAATCATGTGTGCATAAAAATCCTGCGATAATGCGCGCGATCTAGGATAATGCTGAAAGTGTCCAACTCCGTGATTTGTACGTGTTTTATCTGCTGGTCTAAAACTGTTACAGTGCGCTGAAAAAACCCCTGTGCAAATATTAAGCTTTGGTCGTTGTTTCGTATAAACTGAATTCCTGAGAAAGAAAATAATAATGGCTGTTGGGAACTATGTTTCTACGTGGAAATGTATTACGGCAAGTGGTTCTACCACATTTGTTCGAATTAGGCTTGAGTAGATGCAATCTTCTCGTTATAGGTAGTTCTAGCGTTAAAGAGATGGAACTCTATTAAATTGCAGTAAATTCTAGAAAATCCACAGTCCGGTAGCAGCCATTAGAAGTAAAATAACGCCATCATAAGTGCGACTCACGGTACCGGACAGTCGTTTAACCTAACGAGGAGAACACAGTGCGCCACTTACCTGAAACAGAAAAAAACAGAGCATGGATTAGTGGCCGGTGGTTCTCGGCGGTAATCAGCGTAATTGGAAATTGCAAAAAAAGTAGACGCGATTTGCACGTCGGTGTTCGAGATAAACGCGTTCGCCGGCAGAGTTGGGCATTAATCGATTCAAATTTTAATCGAGATCGATCGATTAATGCGTACGATTAAAAAACGCAATCATTGAAAAATCGATCGATGAAGTTAATCGACGATCGTTGATTAAAAAAATTGTTGAATTGTTGAAGTTAATCGCCACACGGTCTATTCATAAATTGTAATAATAAAAATTGAATTATAAACCAAATGACAATATACCTAATCTCGGTTTACATTTTTTTCAGTATGCGTACAGTTTTGATTTCGTATTTCATTTCGAGATTTCAACAGTTAATCGTTAATCGATTGCCCGACTGACGATTACAATTGAAAAGAATGTAACCGTTAGCCGCAATTAACGACTAAAGTAGGAGTATAATCGTAAATTGCGATCAACGATCGAAGTAGAAATTTATTGTCCAATCGTTGATTAAATTTTTGCCCAACTCTGTTCGCCGGGGCGAACGAAGATAACCGTGGGGGAGAAAGAGCGCGTGCGACGATACGGAGAGGCTTCCACGGCGGGTCCGAAAATCGGTGACGCTATCGCGACAGATAATTCGCAAACATAATAGGATAAACACTCGTGTCGGCTGTGCTGCCGGGCCTCGTAGAATGGAAATTAGTTTCGTTTGGGCACGCGAGCTCCTGGTTTCCCTCGGAAATCGATATCGACCCTTCTCTCTCCCTCGCTCTCTCTCTCCATCTAGTTTGTACTGGCCCGGATGCATCGCCGGTTAGACTATCCTCGCGAGATCACGCGACCCACGATCGAAATCCTCGCGATCTATAGCGGAAGATACGATGAAAAGTGTCGGGCGCGTATCCTTGCCAGACCGAAGGACCTCAGTTCGTTTATTTATCGTTGTTCGCTTTGTTCGCGACACGTGTGTGTCCACCTGTGTCGCCGTTCACCCTTGAGATGCGACGATGCGACGTTGCACGATTGCGTGTGTATGTGTATTTCGGGATGTTTAGGGGACTTGCTTCGCTAGATGCTCGCTGGGTGACCCCGATAGGCGAGCAACTCGACAGCCATCGCGAAAATAGCGTTACAGACTCGGTTCTTTATTTTTCCTTGGAGCGATGTTGTTTCAGAATAGATATCTTTGCGAGAGAGAGACGGTTTTCCTGCAAGTGTGAGTTATTTAGATACCCTGCTTCTCTACATGTTCGCCATTGACCCCAATCAGCGAGCAACCTGAGAGCTATTACACAAACACCAGCAAACTCACGAACATTACCGAACGATCGCATACATTACATATCTCCCGCGGGACTTTCCGCTGACAAAATATTACACCGAAATATATATTCGTTGATGTAAAACACACGATTGTTCCGCGTCTCAGCCACGCGTATCAAATATGCAAGAGGATTCGGGGGGATTCGGGAGGATTCGCCGGAACCGACTAATTAATTGAATTCGGTGAAACCGCATTTCCACTGAAAATGCCGCTGTTTAATCAAAATAATCCTACATCGAGAATGTGTCCTTGTCTTTTTTGCAGCACGGAGTGGACCGCGAATAGTATTCCCGCGTAAACGGATGAGACCGTGGGACGGGGAAATGTGGGGAAAGCGATGGAAAGGAGAATGTTATCAATTTCCCCGTTAACGGAACGACACGGCGCTGGTTCCGTAGCGACTAAAGCTCCCGTTCGCGATAGAGACAGAGGGAGAGAAAAATATCTACGAGGAAGAGAGAGGATAATAAAGGCAGAAAGCTGCGAGAAAAAGTGGTAACAAGGGTAAAAGAGGAGAAAATCGAGAGAGAGAGAAAGAGACAGAAATCTACTAGAAAAAGACAGGACGAAATAGAGCGGATGAAAGAGAGATCCTCCTCGATCAGGTTCCACGTGGGAACCGCGAACGTATCCGCTTTATTTTCTCGTTCTCGCGTGGAACGATTGATAGAGCAGAGAGGCGCACGCCCTCGCGTCGCCGGCAGCTGCGCGCTCGTAAATAACGCTTGCGTTTTAATATCGAGGCTGCCATAAATTCGCCGAACGGCACACTGCGTGAGCGCGCGACCCTCCTCAGGGCCCATTGGGTCGAAGCTCGGACACTGTCGCACATCGGGTTTAACGTGCCGGTGAATTTTTTATGCTATTTCCGGCGAGGAAATTAAGAGGGTGTAACGCTCTCGAAAACGATAGTCCTTCCGCGGTGCTCGGTCACGCAGGACTGCGAGCTATCCGTAAATTCGGAGCTTAGCGGGGATGAAACGGAAAGGACGCGAGACAGAATTAACGTTAAGGGTTCGCTCTCTTATTTATTCTCCCTTTATCGCCGCGGCTATTATTCGCCTGACACGCTTCGTTCCTGTATCATTTTTACGTTGAACGGATATTTTGCTCTTTTCTGGATCACGAAAACAGATGTACGAACCGCTACACGAATCGCAAGTACGTTAATTAATTTTATCGAATTGCGAGCACTGTTATTATCGACATGATCGATTGATCTCTTAGTCTCTCCTTAGGGACCACAATAATTGCAGATTTTCTTTTGTAAAAAGTTAGCGTGTAAAACCTGTGACTCGACAAGGGTTGAACTCCGAGAGTCACCGCTTAAAATTGCTGCCGCGTTATTCGAAATATTGTACGAGGTATTGTATCAATTTCGTATCCATGAAATGAAAAACGGAAGAAACGTTTCATTTTCGAGTTGAAATAGATCCGACCGCAAAAGGTTAATTCGAGAGATCGGTCAACAAATGATTCACGGTCGGGGGAGAACCAAATGGTCTTAACATTAGAGTAGCTACGTATCCAATAGTATATCCAACCAAAGTGAACCGATGGAATTCATTCATAATTTTCTTCGAACGGAGATCAATTCGTAAAAAGATCCTCATCAAAATCGTGAACGAGGATGTATCTTCGCGAAGCATGCGCGTCCGATTGAGCATCGCCTCCCACCTAAAATACCACCCACGACCACCTTCCAGGCCCTATGCTAACGATCTCCATTGTCCGAGAACAAGAGAGGAGAACAATCAAACATATAAATAAACTTCCACAGCGCAATAATACAGCTAGGATCAAGAATCGTCGGATAGCCCCGCGAATGACCTCGGGTATGTCATTATCTTTCGGCCGCGTTTAATGATGAGCGCAGTTCCGAAGCCTTCCTTCCCTTTTCTTCATCTCTCCGGCTCCTCGCCCCCTTTCTCTTCAGGATCGGGGAAATATAATGAACGAGCCACGTGGGAGAAGGGAGATAGAGATTTCGTGTACGAGGCTGCGAGATCGATACCCGGCTCCTGCTGGGAGAACGGGGTGGGCAAAACCATCTGGAAACGCGAAAACCTTGGAAACGCCGGACTCTCTGCGAAAACAAAGTTCCAGAACGTCGCATACGAATTTTAGATTGCCCCTGCGAACCGAACTTTTCGTTCCAGACGTCGGGGTAACCGAGTTTCTAGAGTTTCGGGGGATGGAATCTGATCTGCGCTAAAAGATGTATCGAAGAAATGTTTAATTTTATAATTGTATATTATTCTCGCATGAAAATCTCGGTTTGTTTTCACACGAAAACGTTCACAGTCTAACCACGAGTAACTTCGGTATAGAAAAGCTGTTATTTCCCAAAGACAAGCAAGTTACCGACGCAAATAAGGCACTCGGGTAGCGCAACGAAATAAAGTTCCCATATTTTCGTGCTCTCGCCAAGCTCCCGAGACTTTCAACCGAATGTATTCCTCGGGACGGGTACAAAGACTGTTGTTCTCAGCCTCCTGAAATGTTTAGGTAGCAGCCAGATCCTTCCACAGATCCGACGGTATGTTCCCTTGTTGGTTAGACTTTGTTTCCAGGGCGAAATGGGAGAATCACGGGCGCGGAACGATTCGATACGAAGAAACGTAACCCCGAGCAAACGGTAACGAAATGCAGGTCGAAGAAAGCTTTCGCAGGATGGATACAGGGGCTAGAGGGAACGGTGTCAAGTTCCCGGCTGAACATCGAAAATACTCCCGCGGCAAGTGGTGCTTAACTCCCCAAAGGGACAAAGCCGGTAGCCGGCCGAGGACAATTCCCGGAGGCTGAAAAGTGCGCGGGCTCCGGGAACGAGGACTCAGCTGGGATGATTCAACGGAACCAGGCTCGATGGAAACACCACGAGCGACACAGTCCGCGTGGGCGGGACAGAGAGACCCGCTATGAATAACAGATTACGCCTGGGAGACGCTATTCGGGACGCTAACAAAGATGCACGGTAAAATCATTTCGAGGAAACCACCCCGGAGACGTTGCCCCGAAAGCTGTTTGAACGAGACGATTTGCATCATTAATCGCTGGACCCAGAAGGCTACTAGACAATTTCTGGAAGAAACGAGGAAGACGCGTCTCGAACAGGAGGCTCTTGGAATTTCTTGGAATTTCTTGGACAAGACGAAGATGATCTTTATTATTCATCGTTGGGACCAGAAGAGTTGGAGAAGGTTCCTAGAACATTCGAGACTGCAAAAAGACACCTTCGAGGCTGATCTCAAAATTGCTTGGGCGAGACGAAGGAAACGGCCAGCATCATTGATCGCTGGACCCAGAAGGCTGCTAGAAAATTGCTACAGTGTTCGAGGCTCGAAAATAATGCACCAGTGGCGTCCGCTACCCCGAGAGCAAGAGGAAACGCGAGCGAGATCCACAAGATGTCGCCAACGGCTCGAAACCTTGAGCGAATCGTATAATCAATTAAGGATGGGCCGAGAAATTCAAATTACTTTTGAAGTCAGTTTCGGAACTGCGGAGAACCCTGGTATCAAGAGGAAAGCATGATCGGTCAAACTAGGTCCTGGAGGAATCATATAAAACAGAATTCATGGACAGTCTCTACTGTCGCTGTAGCAGATAGCATATGCTAAACTCGTTTGGACATACTGTGTGGTGTAAATTTCAATTTTCCACATCTACGAGCACATGCATAAATGCTACGCAACTTCGTGAAACCCGTAGTTGAACAGACCTCTGGATTTTCTTATAAACGTGTTGCGCTCGATTCGGCATCCCGGAATGGAACATAATAACACAGCAGTCCGGAAGAAGAAGCTTCCTACGCCAAGTTAAAGGTTCTGTTTCACCAAACAATCGACAATCGACAATCGACACCGAACAGCCAGGATTCCAAAAGGTTCCAAACAATCCCGCAAACAGAGCCTGGCAGCCGAAAGTACTCGAGTAGAATAGGGATCCTGGCGTAAACCGAGAAGTTCCTCGATGATCCCCTATCAGCATCCGTTCCATCTGGCTATCATCAATTTCCCCTGATTTCGAGAACCGAACAAGGATCCCGCACACGGTCCTGGGGAAAACGGGTAGCGTAAAGAAATTCGAGAAGCGAAGGTCGAAAGCGTCTGGTAAAGGGAAATGGACGTCGATACGATGGAACCTTGAAGAGAGAGAAAGAGAGAGTCAGCGAGACAGCGAAAATACGGAATTGGTGAGCCGGAGAGAGAGATAGATCGAACGAAGGGATGTAAGGGAGTTGGAGAGTGAAGAGAGGGAGTGAGAGAGAGATGGGTGTCCTAGGTGGATGAAACTGCAGGCTGCGTGGGCGGAATGGGAACGACGGGCGAGGGACGATGGAAGGGTGGGAATCAGGGGCGGACGCGTGGGTGGTCCTGGGTCCCGGATGACTTAAAGAGAAGCTGCGACTATCCCGGACCGATCGATATCTGCACCGACATTGCCACCGCGACGACATGTCGCACAGTGGGCCGAATTGCGAATCTGGAGGTGAAAAAAATTTTAATTTTTTCGTTGTCTTCTACCATGCCACTTTCAGCTTGGTCTACTATACCCTGCGATATCAGAAGGCAGTGATGCTACGTGAAAATGTATAGTCTCCCTGAGTCCCCTAAAACCGGCCCCAGTGTTAACATTTTACCTGTAGAATAGGATTTTCAATAATTGTGCTGTACCAAAAGGAAGCGTAGAAATTTTCATTTACATTAAAATCTTGAATGAAAGTATTAGATGATCGTTATCGAGAGTGACTTGTTAGTTCACAATGAAAATTGCTGTCGAAGGTTTCATTAAAAAGTGTTTAGCCACGTACCTTAGATTTTTCAAAATTATGCAATAATCACCGGTTGGTAATGTGTTAAGACGGTACGTGTAAAACGCTAGCGATTTTTAATAATTGTGCTGTACCAAAAGGAAGCGTAGAAATTTTCTTTTACATTAAAATCTTGAATGAAACTATTAGATGATCGTTATCGAGAGTGACTTGTTAGTTCACAATGAAAATTGCCGTTGAAGGTTCCATTAAAAAGTGTTTAGCCACGTACCCTAGATTTTTCAAAATTATGCAATAATCACCGGTTGGTAATGTGTTAAGACGGTATGTGTAAAATGCTAGCGATTCGTCTTCGCGATTTTTAATAATTGCGCTGTACCAAAAGGAAGCGCGTTAATTCTCTTTTACATTAAAATCTTGAATGAAACAATTAAATGATCGTTATCGAGGGTGACTTGTTAGTTCACAATGAAAATTGCTGTTGCTGTTGCTGTTGAAGGTTCTATTAAAAAGTGTTTAGCCACGAATCCTAGATTTTTCAAAATTATTCAATAATCACCGGTTGTTAATGTGTTAAGACGGTATGTGTAAAATGCTAGCGATTCGTCTTCGCGATAGACACTCCGCTCGCTCGTTTTTATTTCGCTTTCCCCTCCGGTACGCGGAGATTAAGCTCGCTCCACAGGCTAACAAAGAATTCCTTGTGGTCCGGGGATATTAACTCGGCCGGAACTCTTCGTCGTCGACGACGGAGCGGGCAATTTCGCGAGATTCATCGTCTCTTCGACGCACGCGAGAATTAACCCCTCGAGCGTGCATAGGGGATGGTTGGCCGCAACGTCGGAGCAAAGTGTAAGCTGATTATACCGGATTGCGGATCCTTGCGCAAAGTTGCGTTTTTGTGGGCCAATTCGGTGGCAACTGAGTTAAACAAAATTGTTTGGTCTTCTGAAAAATGAAGAATAAGTAGCTGATTCTACTAAAATGTACGTTTTGCGATTCTTTGAAATCCTCGTACCCAGTATGCGCTTATGCTATCGATTATGCATTACCAATGAGTGTGATAATGTAATTCTAGGTGTGCGATAAGTCTAATCGGCTTTAAGAGCTCATTTGGCACAGATAGATTGCGTATCTCTATGAGAAATGGTAACGAGTTAAATGATTTTAAAGACGCAGAATGTAAACGGTAGTTTTCTACTTCTTTTGAACAATCGAATAAAATTATACATGAAATGACGTACGGGAATATTGTTGTAAATCGGTTAATGGAATCAGCACGTATTTTCATTGAATTTAAGTATCCAGAAAATTCCATTTTTAAAGAATGCTGAAACTTAATTACTCGCATACATGCAAGTAAGAATAATTTACTTCAAATCTGTATCTTCCAGAAGAAAATTTCCACCCAACACAGCAGCTTGAACACAAATTAACCACAAAATGGAGAATGTAAGTGGAGTCCAGCACCGAATTAATTTACTCAATTTGTACCCGTCATATAAATTCGTGAACGATATTGTTCTAGCTGCTAGAATCTAGCAGAAAAAAATCCTGTAACTCGTTGCTAACAGGCAGAAACAGTTTAATTAAACCCTCGTTCTCGAATTATAACTTTATCGATAAAAACTGTTGGGTGCAGCGGACCCCGTCACAGTTAATTCGATTACGAGTTACACTTTGTAGTGGTTAACTGTAACTGACCTAGAATTGTAGTCAGGTAATTACGAAGGTAATTAGTGACCAGTAATTACAGAAAGCAACTTTAAAATTACGTAGAAAATCTTGTAATCGCACTTTAATCGCCGTCGCTAATGAGCGACCAAATTAACCGAGCTCTCACATTCTAGATCAACATCTCTTAATCCTCGAATGACGGAAGTTGGGTCCAGTTTTAAAACTTCTATACATAAAATTTCGAAAAGAGTTGTTTTTTAAAATGCATTTTTGACTCGATAATGTTATAGCTGACGTTAAGTCGAATCAGCGACCCACTAAAATACTTTTTCCCGACTTTTCGGGCCAAATAAAAAGCCACTGTGCGACCTCTCTCGCACATCTTCGAAACTTTGGATTCCGAGGAATTAAAGTTTTCCCGGGCGAAATCCAAGGAAATGGTATTGTTAGTGTTAAATACAGCGCCGTTTTGTCGCCTGGGCATTGTGCAGTTCTCTCCGGCATCTTTGTCAACAGGAATCACCAAGAGACAGAATGGATTCGTTCCATTTCTTCGATTCCCCTCCGCTCCGACCATTGAATTTTCCGAAAGGCATTCGAGGAGTGTGAACTTTCACGATGCAACAAAGTTGATCCCGTACCCCGTCGCCGTGCCACGATTCACTGGTACGGAATGGAGCTCCGATGGAAATCACCGGCAGCAGCAGCTCCCGAGAAACCAAACTTTCCCGGAATAAAAGGAATGCCAAAGGAAAGCAAGACACCGAGTATCCAGTACCGATCGATGGGACAACTTTTTCGCAGACTCGGGTTCATTGACTACAACCGGCGGAAGTTGCAGGAACACTGCGAAGTAAACCGAAGCGAAACTACATTTGCTCGAACGCATGGGGAACGTGTACGATCGGCGTTACTTTCGCGATACAATCGGGGACACTGGTTTCTATATTCTACTTGTATAGCACGATCTTCATTTTCTTCCCGAGCGAAGAATTTTCCACCGGAATATGTTTTTTTAAATTTTTGTACCGTAGCACAGTCGAAAAATGCTCATTAAAATTTCGTGCGGTATCAAAATTCCACCCTGACGTTATATCCTTGCAAAAGCATCCGGCTGAAACATAAAACTTCAAACTCAGATTTTCACGAACAAATTTTTTAAATAAAATATTGCAGCCAGATTTTTTGCATTTTACAGTTTACGACGATGTTTATAAAACTACAGGATTGGCAATTCCACAGTAAAAATATCGAGTTCTCACCGAAATGACACTGTGAAGCAATTTTAAAACCGGCTTTCACGCCAGATACATGCAGCAGTGATATTTACTTTGGAAGTTGCATTTTTCGGACTAGTTTATTTTTACCGCGTGTGCCGCGCGTTCTATTGCAGTGTGATGATTAAATTTGATGAAATTTCGGGCGGACTATCCGAACGATTAATCGCGGGATTGTATGTCATTGGCGTTTCACGCGTCCGAGCGACAGAACGCAATTAATTCCATTTTACAGGATCGTGCGGGCGCACGGCATTCGCGCCGGGGCCTAGTAATTAAAATTAATTAATCGACGTAATTGAAACGACGATAAGTTCCGTGTGCCGGTGAATTGCCTTCGTTTTGCGATCAACGCTCCCCCCGCAAGCAGGAGTTCCGAAACTATTCCATCGTGGGATGGAAAGGGAATCGAGCAGAGAGCATAGCGTTAGGAAGGATCCAGGGGCTTGTGTATCGTGGTTGGAAATTCTTGAAATTGTCGTAGAAAACCATGCGCCCCGGGCTCTCCAATTAGCATAAATGACCACCCAGATAATCCCGAGGAAAACTAATCGTCGACGGGATATTACGTGTAATACCGTGCACACTCGTCACCGTCTTATTTCGTATTCTCTCGTTGCATTCGTTGACGCTGAGCTATTCATCCCCGCGCCCCTGGCACACCAGTTTTAACAGCTTTACGAGCCACGTATCTCGCGATTTCTTAACTTTCGTTGCTTACGCTAATCCGGATGTTTGTACTAACCGTCCGAGACAGCGGGCGATTATATCGTTAAATTGTACATCTTTGTAAAAAGTTCTCGCTTATCCAAAACCGGATGGAAGACAAATTTTACTTCGCTTGAATGTAACGTAAACGAGTATCGCTTCGAATGCTGCGAGTCTGAATGAACTGCTATCAGCGAGCAATCGATGCCCGATTCCTGAAGAGGCAGACTAACCAGTTGCAATTCGAGTTTGAACAGCGCCTCTGTAACGTTTCGAGTCGCGTCGCTTGTTATCCTGAGATACGGTTTGAGAAAAGGAGCAATAAAGCGCGCCATTATTCCGGTAAATTCGACAATGGCGAGGACCGTCTGAGAAACTTCCGCGAGTATCGTTTCTGCGACAGGCAGACTCGAACGGCACGTTCGGGACACGGCAAGCGACATGGATTAATACCGAAAATGAAGAATCGTCGCTGGCACGTATCAAAGGCAGCGAGAGAGCGGCAGTTAAATGCGTCCCGTTCGCCGAATGGCCCATTCCGCCATTCCGCGTTTTCCACGGATAAATATATCCACCTTGGTGGAACGATTCCGTTGGCTTCCTCCCCTCTGGCCCGCTTTGGTTCCCGTGCTTCGCGATTTATTCGTTCCCGCGGGGAACGAAGGCGATACGTCCGCCGGATAAATGAAGGGCTGGGGATTGCAAATGGACCGTGTTCAGTCGACGCGGGTTTCCTAACTCAATCATCCCGCGAAACCGCGCCCAACGAATTTCGTACCGTCGCGGAACCGCCCTACGAAAACCCACTGTCGTTCACCAACAGCTCTTTTTGCAAAATTTTCCGATCCTCGCACAGTAGGCGATTTTCGAGATCCAGCGGAACAAAAATGTTCTAGCATTATTTTAGAACTTCAAGCCATAGCGACGCAAGTCGTTGGATTTGTTTTCATATGTCGGATACAACAATGTGTAATAAAAAATACACAGTGCCATTGAAAAATTCACCGTTACAAAACGAGGGAAAAACAATTATTATTGTGTTCGTATTGTGTCCGCAATACTGCAAAACAAAATTGAATACCGCGCACCACTCCATTCGAAATGAATATTAAATTTCTATTCTATCGTATCCGTAATTTCGACTTCGAAGGTTTCCGCGAGCCGCGAACGCCGAAAAGTCCAGTTACGAGAATAACCGCGGTACAGTAAACAATTGGAGCGCTAATGGGATAATCCGACCGAAAATTGGGTTAACTATTTGAGTTTCAATCCGAAGAGCCCCGTCCGTGTCGATTGCACACGTTTCATTTAAGATACCCGATACTCTGAAAATAGCAGTAATTTGATTGGTCTAAAGTGGAGCGATTAAAGTAATCGCGAGTCCGATCGACTGCAGTTTTCTTTTGAAATCGCTACAAATCGAAAGGGGCAGAGAAGAGCATACATCTTGCGCACACGTCTCGACATAGAAATAATAGAGAGACCCATTCGAAAGTGTTCTTTGTGCATCGACGTAACCGCTGCAGTCACTTTTAAAATAAAGACTACGCGCGGGAAGACAGAGAAATCCAGTTTCCGGGATGGGAGAACCATTAAACTCGGGCTTACGATAACAAAAGATGCTTTTATCGGTTTTTATGAGCCGAGCTGGAACGCGACGAATTTTCACGAGACTACGCGCAACCTGGTTTCACATAACACTGCATACTAGTTTCCCTAACTCGAAAGAAACGATTTGTTTTATATCTATCGAGATTGGAACATGTGGAGATTACACCTTTAAAATTTCCAGACGAGATTCGAAGTAGTTCTGTTTGCAGCAATTTCTTTTGCAACGCAAGAAGGTACACATTATAAAAATTATATTTTTGTCAGGAAAATTTCGAAACGAACCGCCTCGCAGTTTCCTAAAAATAATTCGAAAGTCATCTTATTTTTAGCGTTTTAAACGGCGTTCGGCCAGCGTTGAATGTCTGAATTCTCCGCTTTTTAAAAACGCGAGCGTACAAATAAAACATAACGCGTAGATCTAATGTGAAAAGCAGAAATGCGTGAAATATTATCCCAGGCTCTCGGTGCAACTGTTACCGAGCGTACGAGGGTCAATATAAAATTTCATTTCGAGTTAGAACCGTGACCTAAAGCTACGGAACGATTTTTTCCCGAACAATCGTTGGGATCCGGTGGAATCGAGCGACGTTTTTAGAGCGTCGCGTCGGCTCGAGAAGATCGGAGATGAATAAATTCTACACGGAAATGGGGGAAAGGAGCGGAGAACAGAGGGAATTTCCTTGGCGCGAGCCAGCTCCGCTTTACGACTCCTATTAGATTTGAAAGTATAAGTCCCGTCGATTTCTTTTTACGTTTTCCGGGGACGAGGAAGGGGGCTGGATTTCGAAATTCCGTTAGCCGTAAAAAAAGGCCGTCCGGTCGAAAGTTCACGAAACTTTCCTACGGCAAACCCAATTGCAGTTTCGAGGAGCTGACTCGGATCTTCGGGGTCGAATTTTTTTTTGCGAAGCCGAATGCAATTTTGTCGGTGTTTGTTTAGTAACAAAAAAAAAAAGAAGAATCTAAGCGAGGGCAAAAATTGTCTGACGGAGTTTCCCCGCTGCCTCCGGGAAATCCTGACGAACGCTTCTCCGACGGTTTCCGCAGCGGTTGGCAACGGTCCAATGAAATTTCGCGTCGACTACACAAAAGCAGGCTCCTTTCGCGTGATAATTTTTGAAAAATCTGCTCGGGCGACGCGGCCCGCGCTAAACTTCCCCGGCGAAACGGGTTTAACCCCTTTACCCGGCGTAATATTACGTTCGTGGCGTGCAGAATTCAAATTCCGCCTCCGCGTAATATTGCGTTCGACGTTATTCAAATTTTTCTCGCGTTTCGCGCATTGTACCCGTTGAATTTTCGCTCCCGTGTAGGACGACTGTTCCACGCGGAGAGATGAAATTCATATCTGCAATTTCTTCCTTTTTTAATGCGTTCACTGTCGAGCAATCGCCTCGAAAAAGTCGACGGGGAATCAACGCAATTTTGTCATTGTGGTCGACGCTGCGGAGTTAAAGCTTGTCGCAGAAATGGTAAACTATTGTCGCACACAACCCTGGTAACGGCACAGGCGCTCTTATTATATATAAAACCCTCCGTCATCGGCTGGATGAATCACGTCTGAATCGCGGCACCGTTTTTAGATCGCGGATCGCGGCCCGCTTGTTGCTCGCGCGAAACTAGACGCTTATAGTTACGCGCAAAATTGACCGTGAAACGGAGGCGCGAAAATAATCTCGATTTTATTGCAGGGATCGACCGAGTCCCGCGACTATCTACAATTTAATAAAATCTGTAACACAGATCGGTATTTATGATTCTTTAAACCCGAATGAAGAATTTACATTATAATAAACGTCAAACGTGAAACAGCGAACACCAATGTAATATGAAGAATCGCTGTCCCGAACAAGTCGAAAATAGCCTCATAAACATGTTACGTGTAAAAACGTTTTATTTCAGTCATCCCGCGCATGACTTTGAGTAATTGCAATCTGTCTGGCATAGGACGGTTGTTCTAAATTTAAGCACATCATTACAATCAAAGGAAACTTCGCTGTCTATAATGAAATCGAATAGGGTCAGTTCGATACTGCGACAACGCATATCAAGCGTACCGATGTCGATCAAATCATTGGATATGTTGTGCTATCGTTTCATTTAAGCGTAAAATTGTTAGATCACTTGATTTTTACAAGAGAAAACCAGAAGAATGGCCAAATGGTATTTTGTAAGACGCTGGAACATGCTAATTAAAAATCTTTAGAGAATTAGGGACCGAAAGATTCGAGAATTGTGTAGAGAGAAAAACATTGTTAAAAATTTGGAACGTTGCGTGGCGCTTCCGCAGGCGTTTTAGAACGGTTTGCGCGACTCGGTGCTGATTTCTAGAGCATGATAAATCGCGCGGGCTAGCGTGAAACCGAGGCGATCGCAGGTGGCGACGATCGACAAGCGAATATTATTAACCGCAGCTCGCAACGAGCGCGACGCGTCGGAGGCCAGCAACCCCGAACCTCGACCAGCCTCGACCCTGCCACGGAACCATGACACAACTGTGCGTTTTCGAACCGCGAGACGACGACGCCGGAACACGGTGTCGAATGCCAACTTCCGCGGGACGCTTCGCTTTTATCGATGCGTCGTCGACGTCGACGTCGCCACGCCGCGCACCGTCGCCCGTCATCGACACGAACCCGCCTGCCACATTGTTGCTTCTGGACACCGTCTGCGGAATTAAACCCGCGTGGGCGACAGCCGCTTTGCATTCCGTGACAACAGAATAGCCATTCGCAAATTGCGAACTTTCCTATTCCGACATTCGAATTCTCCTACCGTCTTTCACAATCGAATTTCTAACATATTTCATTCTCCGTTCCCTTAATTGTTTTTCTGTCGACAGATGTTTCTTCTATGAAACTATAATAACCTCGTAATAACAACAATCGATGAATCGTACAACTTATAGAAATGGAAGAATATCATTAGAAAATGTTGTACATGTACCTCGGTACTAAAGTATGTAGAGTGGAAGGGTTTTCTCAGGAGAGATCGAAACGTGTAATGTCGAAATGCTTTATTGACTGCTCTCTGTCGAGTGCGAACGTTAACTGTTCTTCCAAAACGGATTATTCGAACGAAAGCGCGTCATTATAACGGACATACATACGTGGATACGTAATAACGCAAGGTGTTTCTTTTACAAGTGGTTCTACAAAAAAAGTTGCGACCCAAAAATGAAGATTGCAAAAGGCATGTGAAAGGGTCAAAGACTAGCGACACTATAAAGGTTTTATGTAAAACCGCGTTATTCGCTTGAAACGATCTAGAACGAAGATCCAGGATAAAAGAAAACGATAACGCGGTTAACAACATAATTCAGGCCTCGAACGGCTGGTAAATCGTTCAATTTACGAAAACGGTGCTGCAATCGACGAAACATGTTTCAATACCGTTGCTCGCGTGTTTGTGGCTCAAAGCATCCTGAACATCTTCAGCGGTCATACTGGTACCCGCAGCAGATTGCAATGAAGCTCGCGAGCGGATGCGTCGTTTGATCGTTACAAAGAACAGAGAAAGGAGTTGCGAAGAGAGATCGTAGCCCGTATCCTCCAAGCCAGAGTCCATCGTAATAAACAGAGAAAGAATTGGGACCAATAGGCCGCATCGTTCCGAAGATCGTTCTCCCGGTTCGATCCGCAGCGGGAATAATAATAAATCAACCGAGCGGCGAAATGAAATTTTCAACGGTGCGGGGAAATTCCCTCCGATCGTTGCCAAGGAGCCATCACGATTCCCTAGGACGCGAACAACAAACGAGGCAGATAATAATAACCGGCGATATGACCGATTCGAGGAGAATAAACGACTTCTCGCCGTCTTGTCGAACCTCTCGCCGGATTTATGCTCCTCGTCCGTGTGTTATTGATCGATTTGTCCACTTTCCAACCCCGAAGTCATGGGAAATTTATACGCGGACACGCCGGATACCCGTGGAAAATCGGAATTTCCTGAAGCAATTTCATACCGGCCCTGTCGAACCGGTTCCCGCAGAAGAATTAAGATTTATCGCGGCTCATTTTAAATTCAGATCGACCGATATATATGAGGAAAATGAATTTTTGAGGCTCCGCGATCCTGTCAAATTCAATTCCGTCCGCATTTTTGCATATGTATGCCAAATTATTAGCTGAATACGGGAGTTAAACGGACATTTATTTTAAGAAAACAATGGCTCCAATGGTTCACGTAATTTCTTATTCGAATAATCATATTCGAAATAGGAAAGTCGCAGAATAAGCGAAGCGTTGCGCAAGTGCAGAGCAGGCAAGCAGGAAATTGCGACTTCTAAACGGCCCGAGTATACAATTGTACGCGATTCCAACGCGACCGGTAATTATAATTGTATCGATGCCTCTTTCCATCGATTTCCTTCGTAAACGACACTCATTGACCCATCTGAAATTACCTGGGCGCGAGTTGGACGTCAAATGTCAGGAAGTATGGCGCGAATGACGCAGTCGTCGCCGCTTACGATTGCGAATAATGGAACTATGTTGTCTCCTTCGCGGCAAGACAATAACTAATGTTGCGCTATTTAAGCATCAATCTTAATCCGGCCCGAGCGGTGACGAGTTCTCAGTTAATTCCCGTATCAGTATGCGGACAGGGGTCGGACGTCCACGATTTTCGCGCGAGACTCTTGCGAAACGGCGCGCGATTATAATTATTGGCGAGATTATCCGGCAAACTACCTGTGAAATTTTACGACGTCTCCGTTCGTCCCGTGGTAACAGGTGATTCGCGCAGCCTCGGCTGCTTTTAACTAGACCGCGCCGCCATTCGCAGCTTTACGGAGCCATTTTTGAAGGCGCGAATTGTGCTAACTTACTGCCCGAAGCAATCCCTTCCGAAAGTTTATCGATGCTCGTTCCGATCCCGCCATTTCTCCCGGTAATCTTACACGGTTTTATTTATTTCGCGAAAGGTAAAAGATTAGAGGCGCGATGGAATTTACGAGGTTTTTATTGGATAGATGAAAATGGCATTTCGATACGAAATTTCTCGATAGCGCCAATCTTTCATGAAAAGAAAACGTTGATGCGAGTCTAACTGTGCTGACAATAATTTTTAAATCAACCCATTATAAAGATACTACTCCGACAAAAGAAAGTCTAACCGTATTCTATAATTATTTCTTTTGCTTCTTCAAACTCGTATCGTCTGTTGGTATTAAATTGACACGACGACGAATAGACAGAGAAACCAAGAAGTTTTGACGCGCTTTAATCAAATTGTTGAAAAGAGACGGATGCCACCATTTCCATCGAAATTGATTAATTACCACGAAACTCACAACTCCCTTTTGTCTCGCCCGCATCCAGCAGCCTCGTCTCACCAAAACCTCAAACCCTTCGAGATGTTTATGGGTACCGATGCATCAACGCGCGAAGTGTCTGCATTCCGGCGTTGAACGCGGGAACGTCACAATGGCGTATATATCTCGCATCGACGTTTCTCTACAGTGTCCCCGTTTCTCCAAAGTTTCAGCCAAGTAGCGAGTCACTTCCGTAATCGAAAGATCACTTCGCGAGGCAACTCAAACTACAACGGCTGTCTTCTGTACCGAAATCGAAGCGCGTTCGCCTATCTCGCACTTCGAAGACCAACTGGGTTGCATTACTGGCTTCAAGTTCTCTTCCTAACAAGGGAGGTTACCCAATCGTAGCACGCCGATCTTATTGGAAATTTTGTAATTTTTCTATCATTTCTGGCTACGTATTACCAGACATAAAAGTACAAAGCAAAACGATCAACCGTGTACTCAGTGGTTCAAAATCAATATTAACGTCGGTAAAATAAGCCCACAGTTTTTTTAACGAAGAAATAAATAGCCTCGCCCCTTCGTTTACGAAGGGTATAATTCGAACATATTCGGTGTAACGAGCACGATAAGAAACGGCTCCATAACTTTAAGGTTTTCCCGACACAGCAACTGCAACTTTTTATGTCGGCCATTTTGGACGGTGCTTGGCGATTGGCCGATCTCCCAGAAGCATAGACTCCTCGGCCAATGAGGCCGCGGATGAAAAAAGAAAAAAAAGGTTCGTGACTGTATAACTATAACCCACATCTCCCCGAGGTTGATTAAAGTCGCGCTTGGCAAAACCGAGCGGGATCTGACAAATTCGTTCAAAAATTGTGCAAGTAATATTTTCCTCTCTCCGCGGCCAGTGCATTCGTATCTGTCCTTCCACGGTGGCTCCGGCGCGGCGACGAGAACAATAAAAAGGAAGTTTCGCGCGTGAAGGATAGCGTGAAAAAGACACGGGGAGCGAAGTTCACGGAGCGATAAATTAGCGAACAAAGCGGAGCCGGCCTGGTAGAACAAGACTTTCTTTCTTCAATAATAACTCTCTCTCGGCGCTAAGTGTATTCAGAGACGATAATTTCCACCCGAGGAAAAAAAACAATGGTTGTGGTCATAGGAGAAGGGCCTTGACACGTATCCGCCGGATTAACGACGCTCGGCGTTGTTTAAGCTCCGAGTGATACTTCCTTCCACTTTGTACGCGCTCGTCGAGCCACGTTAGACGCGTCAAATATTTCTTAATATCCCGGGAGCCCACCCCTCGTAATTAATCCCCCGGCGGGAATTTTTCTTTTCGCAGGAACAAAGCGGACCTTCCATCGGAAATGCGCACGCGAATTCCGCGAGGTATTCTCGATTCAAATTTTCTCGCGGGATATTCAAGATTTTTCTTTTCTTTACTGCTTTTCGACGACCGTGTGTCTACAATGATCGTAACGCCGTGGACATGCGAGCCCGGCGACGATATAAAATTGTCCAACGGCTATAAAGAGAGCGCATGATCTTTAAAGCTCCGCGGAACACGCGAGCGCACTGTTTCGCGTGCTTTCGCGGGGCATGACCCCACGCGGCTTCGGGGGTTGGAAACCGGGGATAAAAATAGCTTGTTCGATCGAAATCCTCGTACGGGACTTTCGATCCCCCCCGCCTCGATCGATCCAGCGACGCAAACACAACGGGAAATCGCTGGCACGGTGAAACTCCGAGAAACTTGGCGCATTGCGAGGGTGGAGAAAAAGTTTTCAACGACATACAATTCCGTAGAACACCGTTGGAATATACCGCATCTTTTCTATGTTATAATCTTGTCGGCTGTACTGGATCTTAATCGTTTTGCAAATTTATTTAGGACAGTCATGGATAGATAACACTGAAAGTTAATCTTGATAACGCTGCCGATTAGCGCAGTGTTACTCAAGATTGAACTCTGGAGAATACGTAGGAAAATCTCGAAGAATAAAATAAAAGGTTGTACCGTTTGCACATGTAATATTACATGTTCCGTTTAATTCGTATCCGTTTCTTCGCGCTGCAACGTCGTCAACGTCATGGACGCGAAAACAAGGAGAGTCGGTGAAACGCGTTGTAATCGAAACAAAATTCGGAGTCCCAAAAGGGTTAAACAGTGGACAATGTCCCAGAGGATTCGAGTGTCCAGGTTGAACAGAATCGATCCCCCATAGTTTTCCAGTGGCGCGTAACAAACGATCTACTTGATTTAATCGAGAACGACGCTTACGATCAGTGGCGGAGGAACTCGAATCGCACTCGTCCCAACCTTTTGTTTCCTCCGTTCAGAGGTTCGAGCTTCAGCAAACAGTTTCCGGTGACGCGATCCCCTACCAATCAGCAAGATTGCTTGCGCGAAATCGGATGTTAAACTCATGATCCGCGAGTGTCTCTCCGACTTGAAACGTTTCCAATCATCCCTTATTATCCCGATATTTCTGTAGACTCTGTCGAGTGCTGCCCCTGTAGTCGTCCGGCGTCAATGAACCCTCCACCATTTTTCACTGCGAGTTTTGCTCAAGACTGTGCAAGTATGTATATTCTTTCTTATTTGCTATCGTCAACAAATAGTTACGACGCCGTTAACGGTAAATCTATGACTGTGCAAGTATGTATATTCTTTCTTATTTGCTATCGTCAACAAATAGTTATGACGCCATTAACGGTAAACTTATGGAGGATCGGAAGTAACTATTTTGTAGTACTTTTTAAATCGCGAAGTTAAGCGAAAGTATTTGATAAATTTTGAAGAACATTCAGCTACCACCAGTGTCCCAAGTTTACCAATAAAAATGAGCTAACCAACCACGATGTCGCGCGAATTCAAGGGGATGAAATTAAGCACTGCAGGTGCAACTTGCGAACTTTGCGAATTAATGGAATGAATTGTTTTAGCGCGAAGAGTTTTTCGCGGACCTGGAACGAGGGTGATCGCCAAGCTTCACGATCGTTGCACCCCCGGGCTTTCTAAAAAAAAAAGGTGGAACTCACGATTCGACGAACACGGCCGCAATTACGTTCGGGGTTGGTTCGCCTCGAGCGAATTTGCATCGGCGACAGGAGAAGCTGTTGGCCGGGGGGGGGGGGGGGGATGGACCGTAGGGTGGTTCGCTTAAGGGCCCGACCGATGGATCGATCGATCGGTCGAGCTTCGATATAAAGTGCCGAGCGATAGACGCTGGAAATAGTCCGTCCTATATTTCGAAATACATACACGTCGAAGGAAAAACTGGGACTGGAGGAGTTCGCGGGGGTGGTTAGTGGGTGGTGGTAAATTAGCGAGGTTCGTCGAGTCAATGTCGACACGAGTGGTTCCGCGGATGATGTTGACTCTCTCTTTCTCTCTCGCGAGGATCGTCCACTTCCGGCCAGTTCCTCGTGAAATAATATTAAACCCTTGTGGAGGAAGGGGGGCGCGGGGATGTTGATTTTGCGAGTACGTGTCGCGAGCGCGAAGGCACTTGACCTAAAAAGCACGATTTTCTTCCTCTTCTCATTTTTTTTTTACGCGAAAATCCAATGGATCACGGATCTCTTTTCATTTATTTATTTCCCGCGGAATTGGCACCGGTAATACCGACGGATTAACGTCGTCGAATAATATCCACGGCGAGCTCACGATGGCATAATCTCCTTTGAATTTTTTGCACATGACAACCGGCGAAAAAGTTTTGCTCGAAGCTGTCCGACCCGGCCCGACCGACGAACATTTTTAAATGAATAGGGCGCGTGGCCGGGATTTTCGGGTCTGGGATACATCGCAATTGTTCAATTTTTAACCACGCTTCTTTTGTGACCGGCGAGAATAAATTACGACCGCGTTTTGTCCATAAATAGGCCGAGGAAGCGCGCGATATAGTTTCCATAGAGATATATAAAAATACCGGCCCTGCCGTCTATTCGAACGTGTCCTTTCACTCGTAAAAACCTCGATTTAATTTTCGGCATTTGTTATCGCGTTGCGGACTCTCATACGTTCGAAACTTTCGAATAATTGTGACACTCGCTATTTGATGGAATTTAATCTGCAAAAGCAATCTGGTTTGAGTGTCTTTCCGTATGACGGGATTTCCGCAAACTTCCGCTGCTGCGCGTGGACCGCGGATTATGTGCATTTATAATAAAATTGGATGCGCTTCGAGATCTAATTTTCAGTTATAGAAGAGAACTGTTTGAAATCCTTTTTAGTCCGCAAAGTGTTTGACGATCATATATTATTGTTCGTCATCTACGAATACGTTTCACCAAATATGTACTCTTCCCTTATCAACCCTTAACATGAAAATCTACTTCCCTTCGTATCTAATGGATGAATGGGGTGCAAGAAATAAATAGTGGTTGACACGTGAGGTACTATTCCTGCAACAAATCGATATTTCCTTTGGACATATCTTCAATTTAGGGAGTTCTTCAGAGATAGGGTAGGTCAGTAGGATGACGCGAGAAGGATTGAAGTATCGATGTTATTCTAAGAAATTTTGCTGGATATAGTAAATTCGTATTTACGTCACTGTAAAACGTGACGATCAATGATATAGGACGAAGTTCACTGGTGATATCAAAATTAATTTATTCTCCCCCAACTATTTTCAGTATTTAAGTATGTCGAAAGTTCACAAAACGACTATACCATTCACCCCAATTCTCTATCTTTAACCAATCGGTTTTTTCCTTTCGAGAGAAGACAATTATAGATTTCCAAATAGCTACGTAAAAAGTATAAAGTATAGTACATTAGCAAGCATACCCTCGAACCCACCTATGTGTATACCGCCGAAATGAATTTTCAAAGAAACAGTCTCTGATAAGACACAGTGTGGGTCGGTATACCTGCAGCTAAATTACCTTGGAAAAGATAACCATACCCGAAGACCTCATCGATTCTTGGTAAAAAGAAACTGTTCTAAAAGTGTGCCAATTTTACAATTTGAAATTTTCACTCGGGTCGAGCACTTTGACCATTATACATGGCGCAAAGTTTGAAGCGTTTCGTGCAGTCCAAGTTGCCGGAGGGTCGAGAAGATAACAAGTTCTTTCTCTGCGCCTTTGATATTCTGATTTCGGTGATGCGTAGAGTGTCCGAGGATCTCCGAGAAGACGCGAGGCCCGTTAATTATTCCACTGGAGCCTGATTAAAGGCGCATCGGGTATTCTTACTCGTGCTTTATGATACCTCGACATTATTTAAAAAAGTGAACGCGTTCATTCATCCGCTGTCCCGTTTTTCCCCGAGACACAACCGGTGGGCGCCGCTTTTAAATATTCCAGTCTCCCGAGACGGGTGGAGGAGGGAATATTTCAAACGGCAATTCATTAAGTAGTTCCATAAATTCTTGCCTTTATTGCGCGTAATTTAACTTCTGCCTGCGGACCGGTCGGTGGCCGAGCGCGACGCCGCAACAGCGAAAACAACGAAACGGAACGGAACGGGTAGGGTGGAAAAAAAAATGGAAGGAATTTAACAAGTGGCATACTTCGCGGGCCAGAAAAATGAAACAATATCCTCTCGGTGCCGTGGCATTCGTACCGTCACGACAAAGTTTCCCCGCCGAGCCCGCCACGGTAGCTGTCCCGGAGTTTTTAATCCACTCCGATTATTTTTCCGATAGTGGCTCGATGCTTTGCTACTAGGCAGTGTTTTTTTTGCGGGTCAGTCTCTGTTTTTCCTCTGGTCGATCGTTCGAGCAGACCTTGCAGCGTCACCTTGCTATCGATACACCTCGTCACGTGGCCGACCCATTGATATATCCCTTCTGACCGCATCGACGGTGTCGTGTTGTCGATAGTTACGCGCTATTATCGACTGATCGACTCGTTTTGTCGACGACGCAACGAGAACTTACGAATCGTTTAATTGCGCGATTCGAATGCTTCGTAAATTCGAACATCTGAAAGACGGAGAGTGTCCTCTTTCGTTAACGAATTGTAATTCAAACTATTTTCTCGATTTTCATAATTCTGAAACGGACTATGTGTTACTCGAAATAGTTAACCCTTTGCACTCGGAGCTATTTTAACTGCAAAATTAAACATTTCTTTCGATCTAGGATGTTTCCATTCTCTAGGATTTTTTAAGTTTGGTGGATATGAAATTGATGCGATACTTCATACAATACTTAAATGTTGAGTAATTGATTAGATATCGTCGGATCTAATAATGTAAACAATATTTTAATTGATAGTACAGCAATTATTAATGTCGCCACAGAGGCGTCACTCGAGTGCTAAGGGTTAAACTTGCATAATAGATCACCCTCGGTATAAATACGTAATCTTATGTATTGACACAATATGCAGAAACTTCGATCTCCATGTTCTCAAAAATGTTATAAAAAATATTACAATACGAAATTGGATAGAGATCGGTACGATTTTTATTCATTTTTGTATCTACAAATGTTATTTCCACTGACAATTTATTTATAAAAATTAAAATTTGCATAAACATCCGCAGTCTAGATACGATACAAGTAAACATGTGAAAACCACGGTACCACTGCAAATAAGGATATTCGCTCGCACAATCGAAAGATTGGAAAACGCAGCGTTATCTGCTCGTTTATGTAAATCTGAGCGTGATTGGCATCTCGATACATCTTAAAGTTCTTTTTTAACGTATCTGGCTAGTGATAGAGGATGTAATTTTTGGTTCGATTAAAATTAATGGAGATTGGTCTCTGAATATTCATTGGATTACGACACCGCGCGAGCAACGAGGTGCGTTGCATCATTCTTAGGGGTGGTTTTCAAGCAGAACACGCGTCTTTTCTGTTTCGTCACGGTCAGTGAAAGTCATGAGGAGGTTTTTGCTGGAGTCAACGTGTTCGTGCTGGCGCCCGATTCTCCGTAACGCGGCTTAAAAGCCCCACTGTCCGCGTAATTGACGTTAATACGCAGATCGTATTACTCGCTTTGTCGCCACCCGTTTTTGTCTTACTCCTTGCGCGAGTTCTCGGCTCTTACGATGGCACGGAGCATGTTTCAGAGCAGAAAACTGTCTTACGAATTTCTAAAAATGCGGATGCTTCCCGTACCGAACACGCTCGGAATCCCCTTACGAACCTAAAGAACTTTACATCTTAACCTTTCGGGAACGACAGTCTTATTTTCTTTTCCAATATGTTTAATATGTTCAAAATAACATAAAAGTATTGTTAAATTTTTCTTAATGTTCTTACCGTTTTAATAATATCCTTACAAGTTTGTATTTCATCTCATCGTTGTTGTCATAAATTCATAAAATCCGCAATTAACACCGAACCTGCTACAGCCTATCAAATAACCGGTTCCATGTTTCTTCTTTCGCAACGATTGAAGTTACAAGCTGCATTCAATAAAAAAAAAACAGCTAAATCAATTCGGTCTTGCCAATTTTAGAAGACAATACACGTCTATACCGGTAGGTGGATTCAGAGTTAATGGACGAGAGAAGAAATTCTAATGTGTGCACGCGTTGCAGGATATTCGAAACAAACGGGAAACGAGAGGCTTCCGGTGAGCAGCGCCAGAACAAAAAGTAAATACATACCTCTCTGAATCGAGAGACTAAAAAATTAGGAAATTTCGGGAGGCACGGTTCGAGGCCGTAGTTTTTGTCGTACGTTGCGCTCGAAAAGAGGAACGTAACGGAGCGGTCAGCTTTATTGTGTGCGAAATCCAATCCGCCGGGTTTTCGGACCACGGGGCCCGGTTTCCGTTGGGAAAGCCCTGCTCCCCGCAGCCTCGGGCCCTACCAGGCCCCCTCGGTAAATACACCCGGGCCCCGATACCTGCTCCGATTCCACTCGAAGAGGGGGACAAAGATGGCCACGAGTTCGCAACTGCCCTACGCCTACCGCGTTCATCAACAAAGAAGCTAGCACGCCAAACATCGAGTTTGCCTCGCCAAATATTTCGCATGGAAAACTCGCGCAACAATAAATAACAACAAAACCACAGAAAACTGTTTACTCGTCCCCATACCGTCACGTGAATTTTACCGACTACAAAACTAGCGATTTAACAAATATTCGACGGAATAAAATATCTAGGAATATGTTTTGTACAAAAATCGATGGTCTCTTCGCACGGAATGGATTGGAGTAAACAAAATAATCAATAATTCGTTGGTTATCGATTATTATTTGATTTTATTAAGTTTTGCGTTACATTCGGTTTGCAAGCTGAGAAACGTTAATTTCGTTGGCCAACACCGTTTATCAACAATTTTGTCAGTGACGTACGTGCACGGTGTTCCAATTTGTCGGGTTGAAGTTCACGGATAAAAATAGCCGGCGATTAGTGGATGTAAAACGTGGCTACAGGAGAAGTATGCGCATACTTAAGATTAGAAAAAGAAAAAAGGATAGATATGCTAACGGCATAAAAACGTTTATTAGCGATTAACTTCTCGCGTAGGCGATTCTAGGACCGTGAACACGTATGGACGCAATTAATAATAGATAATGAACAGCTGTAGCCGATTTAACCCAGTGATAAATACAAGTACGTTGTATTATTTAATCTGCGGTTACAGATAATAATACAGTACAAATATTTTCAGTCGTTCGTGGCCGAGAAAGCAAGATATTCGAAGCGGTAGCTGGAAAACACGTTAACGCACGATCCGACAATAATACCAATGTCGAATTGAAACGACAGTTAAACGAAATCGTCGTTTAAAGTAACGACAGTGGCAAGGGGCGTTCAACGTTATCGATTCGACTACATTTCCGAATCCTCGAATACAATATTTGAGGAGCTAACAGCAGTACATTAAACGGAGATACCGAAGAGCAACGTATTTACTTTCACTCCGGAGTGCCCCCCGTCTCGCAACGTCCCTCGCCGAGAGTGCCCTAACCTCTCTTTCGCCGACGCCTGGTTCGCGGCAAATACGCAAACATCGTTCCGAGAGACTCGCGTATTCACGCAACGCGCACTCAAAGACAATTTGTTCTACAGATTGCTCTATCTTCCCCGATAATTTCAGTCCGCCGCGTCCGCAGTCTCCCGGCGACAGCGAACCTAACCTCGAAACCGTCCGAAGCTGAGACGCACGAATATTCGCGGACATCGCGTTTCAACCCTCCCGTCTCATCTCGAAACGAAAGACAAACGGATTCGATGGCTTCGGATACGACGAGATCGCGAGAAATATCGAAATTTAAAGACCGTTGCGACATTTGGACAAACAACACTGTGCGTGCGCGTCTTTTGTTGCAATCGACGCGTGGTTCGCCTATTATCGGTTAACGAGCAGGATCGATCGAGGGCTGCCGTTCCAGTGATTCGAATCGCGAATGAGTACTCGATCGAATCCCGTGCACAGGTTGAAAATAGAAAGTAAGCATGGTCCGCGAGGCCTGGCGCCTCATATCGAACCGACGCCTTCGAACGTATCCACGAAGAGAGGGTAGAGAAAGAGAGAGAGAGAGAGAGACTGAGCGAGGGCAACACAGAGAGACGCCTCCCTCCTCTCTCTCTCTCTTTCTTTCTTTCTTTCTTTCTTTCTCTCGCGCGAGGTCCTGGTGAAACGGAGTTAAAATACGAAAACGATCACTTACGGGGTAGTACATCCCTTGCGGAGGAAGAAAAAACGCCCCAGAGCCCCACAGTTTGAGGCCGTTTTGCTCCACCGTTGTGCGAG
Source organism: Lasioglossum figueresi (assembly GCA_028455805.1). Lineage (NCBI taxonomy): Eukaryota > Metazoa > Arthropoda > Insecta > Hymenoptera > Halictidae > Lasioglossum > Lasioglossum figueresi. The sequence goes on from CM052200.1 coordinate 32,407,484, forward strand.
AAAACAAATCCAACACTCCGTACTGCCTCCCCCTCCACACCACCACCACCACCGCCTCCTCCTCCTCCTCCTCCTGCGCTGCCTCCTTTTCTACCCTGATGTCCCTTCTCGCTCTCTCTCCTCGCTTCGTGCACTGTACGCGACGTTACCCGGCGCGTTTCTCTCTTTCCGTCGAGAGGGAGCACCGTATATATATATATATATATATTTTTTGTATATATAATAAGTATGCACGCGTGTGTACGGACCGTGATACGTATCTGTATGTCAGCGAAACCGTGTATTTTCTCGTGTGTACAACACTGTGTCGCGTACCAAAGTGTACGTACGTTCCTTTACGTATACGCGCAACGACGAAACACCGACGATACACACAAGCGAGAGAAAGAGAGAGAGAGAGACAGATAATACCCGTGCGCGATGTTTTTGCACGCACAACACGGACACAGAGGGGCGCGCGCGCGCCACTAGGCCTCTACCACACTCACTCGAAGAACGGACCGAGACGACGCACGACAATCGAACGAGACGAGCCGAGAGAGGTTACACAAAACTCTCTTTCTCGCGCGCACACGATCCAGAGGGACCCGCGGATATTCTACCTCGTACGACCACGAACGCTCGACGACGAATCGAACTCTCTCTCTCTTGGTACGATTTCGTTTATTTTTCTCTCGCTCTGTCCTCTACTAACTCTTCTCTACTGCCTCCTTCTATCGTGTTACTCTCTTTCTCTCTATCTCTGTCTTCGGCTCCTTCGTCCTATTACACGTTCTCTCTCTCTTGCGACAAAACTCACGACCGCCACCGAGCGTGGTCCCTTTGCGACTGACGGTCCCGCTCCTAGCCGGCGCCATCGGCGTGCAGCGCCATTGCGCACGCAGCGCCGCGCAACGGCCATTCCTCGAACCACGAAAATCAAACTCGATCGAGGCGGACGCGAAATATTGTCCCTCTCTCCTCCCTCGCTCTCTCACTCTTTGTCCTCTCTGCGTCGAACGAAGAGTTTATGGAAATACGCGCAGCCTCGATTATTCGAATTAACGGAGGGATATATGCCATATCAAAAAAAAACTATGAATCCTATTCGATTTAGCGATAAATTGAAATTCTACCCCGTAATCGATTTTGTAATCGTTAGATTCCCTTTCGTTTTATCCGTTATTTTAAGCGTAAAATTTTTTCCCTTCCACCGTTTCTTCTAGCTTTTAGTTTATTAAATATTCATTAATGTTCCGCTAGTCGCCTCGGGCGGTCTGATAATATTTAATTTATTCGGAGCCGCTTTTATAACAACCGTGATGGTGGATTTCACTCCCTCGTTATTGTGTGTGGTAATATAGCCGTTATTATTACTATTATCGTTACTGTTAGAGTGCCGGCATTAGATCAGGTAATAAGTAGACTATATTCATGCGAATTCCCGTTTAGTAGAGATCCGTTTCGAATTTTTTCTTGCACGACTTTCAGAATTACGTGAAGAATTATTATAGGCAGCGGATTTTATGCATTTACGATGGTAGGTTTCCAACCTATCGAAGACACTACGAAAGAAAATAAACTTCTATTTCACTCCAGTTCGTCGCAATTCAGATAGAAAATTTTTATTTTGAATAAAGATTCACTGTTTAATAATGATCAATTAGATTTTGACTGGCACGACTGCCACCGGAGGTCAACGTAATCGATGTTGTTTACCAACAGTCGCGAAAACATTGAAACAAGATAAACGACAAGATAATTGCACAAGGTTTACTATTCGACAGTCACGAAATGTTAATATTTTTTATCTTTGCAGTATTAAAACGAACAAAAGTCCAGCTTGCAACGAACTGCGCAACGGTCGCGCTTTGAAAGATTAAACGAGTTTTAAATTAAGAGAATCATTTCCACTGGCTGAGCTCTTTATAGGAGTGGATCGAATTTTCGTTTCACTCCCAATGATGAATCAAATACCGCCAAACGCGATACAGGCCCGGATTCGTTCCGCCGATGTTCCCTTTCCGCCACGTTCGGCTCGCGCGCCGTTTATTATTTGCACGGCAAAAGACGCGCCACCGGATAGAAATTAAGTCAATTTACGTTCGGTCGCATTTCGTCGCTCTACAATCCGTTTCAGATTTTTCTTTCGCTCCCCACGTTTCATCCGTTTTGTTCTGGCGCGAGAATTCGACGACGTAGTTCGGTATGCTCAACAACTTTCACCGAATATTACGTATTTTCGCTGGTTATCGGATGAATAAAATTGCATCGACCGAACAGAAAATAGAAAATTTACTTTTTAAAACTTTCACTGCCAGTCTTCAAACTTCAATTAAATTAAAATTTTTGGATTTACGATGCTGAGAATAAATACTCTTCCAACCTTCGACGATTTGCCATTTTTCATTTGCCATTTGGTTATCGGATGAATAAAATTGCATCGACCGAACAGAAAATAGAAAATTTTCGTTTTAAAACTTTGACTGCCAGTCTCAAAACTTCAATTAAATTAAAATTTTTGGATTTACGATGCTGAAAGTAAATACTCTTGCAACCTTCGCCGATTTGCCATTTTTCATTTGCCATTTGGTTATCGGATGAATAAAATTGCATCGACCGAACAGAAAATAGAAAATTTTCGTTTTAAAACTTTGACTGCCAGTCTCAAAACTTCAATTAAATTAAAATTTTTGGATTTACGATGCTGAAAGTAAATACTCTTCCAACCTTAGCCGATTTGCCATTTTTCTATGCTCTCGCGCCGATGACTAACACGGAGCACCGCCGATTGCGGATTCGTTGCCATTTCCGTCCTTGCTTGCGAAACGGCAGGACCTTGCATCTGTAGGCTGCAGATCTCTCGTCCCATCTGTATGCACACGTCTCGTTTCGCGCGCAAATAAACGCAATTGTTCGCCGCGCGCCATCGCCAAATTGTGTTTGCCCGTGTACACAATGACCGGCAATTAAAAAAATTGTAATAGAAAAGGTAAATATTGATCTTGGACGGTGGGGTCATTCAGGATAATGGGTATGAACCTTTCATTAGCATTCCGCTGGCATCGGCGTCTTTAAAAACGGACATTTCTCGTTTCCCACGCCTTCCGGTCTGTAAGAAGTCATTTTCTCCATGCTTTTTCTTTGGAAAAGCAATATACTGAAGATTTTCATGAAATTCGAAATGTAGCGATTCTTCAGAAAACATTGGAAAGTAAATACGACAGAAACGAGTCCGGAATCATAAAAAGAGCTCTCGCGGAGCTGTATCCGCATTCGAAATGGTAATAATACAATGCCAGAGGTCAGATTGATGGATATGACTATAATAAATCTTAGCAAAGCGGATAATTAAAATTTGCTTATTTATTTCATATATTATGATTCCAATTTCTCAAATGCTTAAATCAAATACCTCTATCCCAAATCGATCAAATTATTTCTAGTGAGAAAATAGTATCTATTTTCAGGTAATAGAATATATTAATTCATAAAGAAACTGGTTTGTCACGCGAGATATTTTTTGTGTAATATGAAAAAACATCTTAAGTCGAAGACGCTCCGTAGAGCTCACGCGACGACACAGAAAAACTTCCTCGCACTGTGCGACAGTAGGATTCACTCTTAAGAGAATAATTTCTTTTAAAGACGATAAAGTGTGTTGCTTTGTGAAACGTTTTTTGAAGATTTCTGAAGAGCTATGTTTGCGTTCGTTTCATTTCGCGAAACATTTCCCGAGATTGCGTACTCGAGAGTTAACGCTCGCAGCGTTGTCCCCGACCGAAAAATTGAAACCTGCGATCAGTTCGGCTTCCGGTCCCGCGTGTAATATCGGAGTTTCATTATTGCGCCCGCGGTGCACGGTTATTGCGCGCATATATTAACGCGCGCCGCGCGAGATACAAACGAGACCATTATCGAGGTATATACGAAGCGGATTCCAATACCGAGGAAAGCTCGCGCCGCGCGAGATTATCGTTACGGGGAGGGGAGAGGGGGGTGATAATGCTTCCCGAGCGATCTTTATTATTTCCCGAACACGATTTTCTTGCGCGTTAGAGCGGTTCGAATCTCTACAAACGCCGTGCGACTCGCGAGAACGGTAATCGAATTTTTTTTTCAACTTTTCGAGCCAAACAATCCACTGTGCGGCGTCTAATTCGATGGCGAACTCGTGAAACAGGCTCGCGACGGGAGAAGATACTTCGCGACGCGTTTTCCTAGATGAAAGTCCTTTCATTTCATTTCAGACAAACAGCGCGAGCGTATCGCGTTACGAGGCAGAGAGGCCGCGCGAGTAATGAATTTTTTCGCGCGACGGAGCCACTTCGACGCTCATTACTCCTCGCGCGTTCCGTTTCCCGTCGTTTGCTGGCTGTTCCAGCCGCGACACGTGCGTCGTACACCCTCGTACAGAAGTATCGTGATAATCAGAAACTGTTGTCGTCATGTTTCATTATTATTTCGAGACGAAGCTCTATTCCGTTGTGTCGCAAAAGCGACGTTTCCGTGTTTATTTAGCGAGGGACTGCGATGAAACCGTGGATGATCAAATTCTTAGAGCCGCGGTAATAAAAACATAATATGTACAAATGTGTATTTGGATATGTCAACTTGGATATGGCAGAACTCCCTGATACACTTTCATTTCAGAAGTAACGATCATTTAATGCGAGGACGTTAATGTAAGGTGTAGGCTGTAACAATTTGATCACCCACTGTGGTCGTAGACGCAGCATTTTCACTGCATCTTCGTTAGGGGCAGACCACGGTTAATTTATTATTGCACGGTTTTAGTAAACACGAGGTTCTAGAGATCGGGCTCCCAGCTTAATAGCTATTTACATTACAGATGCGACACGATAGTCAACGAGTTTACCGCTTGGAGCCACTTTCAAGCCTCAGTTTTTATAAGGCTGTACAATAAGCCTCAACGATTGTAAAATTATCAGATCTTCGAGAACAATTGTTACAAACACCTGCGAGCTGTAAAAAAAATTACGTATTCAATGTTACAAGAGTTTCTGCGCAACAAAGTGAAACCAAATCGATCACAAACAATAACAAGATGTTGCTAAACAGATGATGGCGGTTGTTTGTGCACGCTCGTGTTGCGCCCAGCGCGAAGAGAGCTTTAGGGCCAACCCGATACGTCGCTAAAGCCACAAACGGGAATGTAATTGAATTCATCGACGTCCCAGCGAGTTCCAAAATAAAAAAAGTGGGAGCACTTTGTGCGGCGAAAGGGTTAATACTTCTGGCCGGGGGTGTACAAGGAGAGGGATGGATGGAACGGCGGAAAAGCCGGCCGGCGAATCACCTTTTCCGGCTCTAACCTTTGATTCGCGCAGGCTAGGCAGCGCAAATGCACCGCGGCGAAACTTTCACGACTTCCATTACCGCTCTGTGTGTTCCTTTCTCTATCGTTGCGCAATCTGGTGGAACAAGCGAACGGATACAACACAGATGGCGAGAGTGAGAGAGCAGAGGGAACGGGACACCGATCGAATCGCGGATAATTGCGGAACACCGTGCACACGATCGAAGATGAACCCATTGCGAAATCTGTTTCGTTTGGCTTCGCGCAGCAGCCGACGCGTCGGCTCGCGCTGACGGAGGCAGAAAAGTTCCGTGGCTCAGAGGGCCAAAGTATCGGAGACAACGAAATCCCGGCAATTTATGTCTCTGGAACATGGCCAGGATACGACGGGCCCTGTCGGCCGCAGAGGAAGATACGAAAAATGTCAAATAGAAGACCGCGAAAGTCTACGCTGCAGGTGTAAAACCGCGGCCGCGCAGACAGTGACGCGCTGTCAGGCTTCGGGAAAAGGTGTTGCTACCCAACACCGTGTACTCCTTCATCCCCAATCAAAGAAAAGGCTCCTCGTCCCGTTTTTGGACGTTTCAGAGCCTCGCGAAAAGGGGTAGCAGTAAAAATTGTCGTGGGGGCTGTGCTAGATCCTTTGATACGATCAACAAAAAAAATGTAAGTCGGAGTGGTATGGAGTTAGCGGACAAAAGATACAATTGGGCCAAGAATATTAAATATTGATTGTAACACTGTGCATGCTTCATCCTCGATATAGAGAAAAGTTCCTGGAATCGCGTGATTTTGGAATGTTTCGGGTCCCTCGGAGTATAAGTTTTTAAAAGAATGTACGTAGGTCAAATGATCAGATGGTATTAGTAAATTAAAATTCTGCAACAACCAAAAAAATGTCCAAACCGAAGCACAAATTATAATTTAGACTGTGAACCGTAAACTCTTCGGAGGCGTGATCAGTATTTGCTACGATCGAGCAAAATATTAAGTGTCACCGTGAAATCGTTAGTTTCAACATTGCAAACACCGTGAAATGGCGCAGACCGCGGTCTGCGAGGCAATGGCTGAACAAATAAATGCTGCTCGCTATCAGCGTTCTTCGCAGAAAACGCGGAACGATGTACCAGCGAAACGTTCGGTCCGAATAGCCGCAGGATCGTTGTAAATTTGCTCGCATCTCCGTGGCACTTCCTTTCTCCGTGTATTTACGTTGCTTCTAAACGTCGGCCCACTTGTTTAGTGAGATCACATTCGCGCCGCGAATTTCGTCGGCCGAAAATACAGCGATCCTTTCGCGAACAGGTTGCGATCCACGGGTTCGTCGATACTATTCCTTTGTTCGGGCTTTAACCACGTTTGGGATGTCTTTGGATCTTTCTCTTACTCATTCGTACCTTTGTTTGCGACATACCGCTATGACTGTATAATTAATCTTTACGAAAACGCACGTCCGTTTTTCCAAAGATTCTTGCATGTCTGAGAGAAGCCGAAGAAAATTGTTGCTAATAATTCTTTCATAATTGGTCGAAGCAATCATTTTAAAATTTATGTATTTAATCATTTTAGTTTTGCGATTAGCTGCGGCAAGCTCGCTGCTTTTCAGAGCGAGCGCACAGATAACGCATTATAATCGCACGTGGACCTTTCTGACACACCCTTGACCGTCGTCTTTTTACCATTTCAGCGAAATCTCGTTAACGACGTCATGGTAATCGACTTTGTTTCAAGGCGGCGTTGTGAGAGGAATGGCTCAACGAGGTCTCCTGTCGGTTTTTACCGGACGTTTTCGAGCACAGGCGCTCTTTCAGCCTCCGCTCTGAATATCGGCGGCAATCAAAGAAACTGGGGATCCGTCTGCGTTCGTGAAATCGTTCGTGGAAGAACGCGGCTCGTCACTCCTCAACTTCTTTTGCGAATGAATTATTGTTTCGTCTCGAGATTCTGCGCCGTGTTGGCCGTTTCGACCGCCCGCGCCCGTGCAAACGGCGCGGCGCTGTCTCGCGTTAATCTTCTTTGATTTCATCTCTTTGACAGTGAGAATCGTTGCTGCTGCCCTTTTCGTGGCATCAATTTGTACCTATTTTCCCTATCAAACTAGACTGTATACTATAGAGATTTTACAGGAACACTTCCGATAAAAATATCTGAATTGCATTGTGGCAGCAATCGCTCTTCCCGCAGGTGTGTTTTTAAAAAATATTTCTATCTGTTTTACACAAAAAAAATGAAAAAGTTTCTTTAACACGAACGAACGAATTTATCTCGTTGAATAAAAACAGAAAATTCGATGTACATGCGATTGTAGATTTATTTGAACGATGCTCTTATGCTTTATACGAAATAAAACTATTCTCCAAGTTCTTTAAAATGATTGACTATATTGATCTTCTTTCGTCAAAAAATTGTAATCTCGAAGGAAACAAAAATTGGAATATTTTTTCTCGCACAAGGAACAAATTCTAAAACTGGATAGAAACACAAATAGAACGAACAAACTGCGACGATTGCGATGCAACAATTTCGCGTGGTACACGCGTAGGGGAGCAATAACAGTGCAGCGTTACTAGTTCGAATTCCTGAGCGTCGATATGAAGCAGAAACATTTTTTGTGTACAAAATCTCTACGAACCCGAGGCAATATGAAAGCTGTAGAAAAATGTATCGCGTCCCTTACTTAGGTAGTTTTTTTCACTGGCAAATATGATTTGTTTTCCCAGCGGAAAATGTTTGTTTGTCGGGAGCAATAGGAAAAATTGCAACAATTGTAATATTGGCGTTAGACTCGTCGTTTTTAGAGTTTTACACACGCCAAAACGTATTCTGTATGCATACATACATATGGACACTGAGAGAGAGTGTACGTAATACTACATTCTATGTGGAACTGTTGTTAGAATTGCTTATGCTAAATACTAGACTGCGGATTTGATGTATTTATAACGATAACGAGTTGGTGCAATTAAGAAAAGGTTCTTAACCCTCGTCCGCCCTTCGTCTCATTTTGACACAGTTCTCCCGAAATAAGTTGTACTGTCCTGTTATTTCTAGGTAAAGCCCGAAACTTCGTGACTTCTATGTTTCTAATGTAGAGTCAGAAAGGTTCAATGTGGATTTGATTGAGAATCCTTTATTAAATATTAAAGAAATACATTTAATTCGGTAACTTGCGCTGTCTCGTCTTACTTCGCGTCTCGTGTACTCGTGTTCTCTTAATCTAAAAACTCTTTAACTCTTGCAATCAGAAATCTTCTCGTCTCGTGTTCTCTTTTAAAAACTGTCTCTACTCGTCAATTTCTCCGAAGATTCCTCTGACTGACCTACCTCGCAAAATATATATGTTATTGTGCTCTCTTTCTTATTTATCATTCGCACTCGCTTGCTCGGTCGTTCACCCATCGCGTATTTATCTTTTCGGATCTAACTGTCGGCGGTCAACCGCTGACCAGTTAGATCGATATAACGTGTTTTTACATGGTTCAACCGTCGTCGTTCCAATCTCTAGGCTCGACTTCCTAGACCAATGCGAAACACATAACCGAAAATCTAACATGTAAATTTCATCGATCCGAAATCATCAGTTCGTGAAATTGAGACGAGCGGGGGTTAGCATTTCTCTGGAAAAGAAATCTTAAAAAAGTTTCTCAGGAACCAGAATACCCCGTGAAACCTCCTTAGAAAACAATGCTACACCAGGATCGATGTAAAAATCATAAAATAATCTACCGCGTCGTGAATCCTAGCACGTGAACTTGGAGAAGGAATTGCGGAAGTGACACGCGGGGATGTTTCCATGATGACGATGGTGGATGAGAGGGTTCCCCTCAAGGGAGTAGTCTCGCCCTCTTCGTCCTGACGGATCATCCCGAGTTCACGAGCGGGGATACACGGCACCTACAATCAACCTGCGACGGTTGTCCGACCTGCAGGGGTAAACCTTTCCCTCCTCGAGTCGCCATAGAAACGAAGGGACGGGAACGCGAGAGGGTGCAAAAGCCACGATGCTTAGAATAACGCGGCACGACGAGCGACGCGTCGCGCCGCGCCGGATGGAAATGGATCCGCGCCGCTGCTGCCCGACAGTAACAAGCAAAGATACGATGTAACGACGCCATCCTACTGTCGTCTGTCGTAATCGCAATCGCGAGACACGCGTGACGAGAATGGACGATTCCCTGTTGCAGGAATCTCTTGCCTCTTCTGCCCTCCAGCCCCTTCACTCCATCTCGAGTTACGTTCGTACGACTTACTCCGGATCGGGCAAGGACGATTCTGATCGTGAGAAATTGTTGCAATTATTGCAAACTTCGCGGAGGATGCTGCCGCACTTCGGGAAAACGCTTCAGGGACGCGGAGGTTGCTCAAAGTCTGCAAGCTTCGGTAACAATTTTTATATCGAAGAAAGCGGAAATTTTGTGTACACTCATAAAAACCATAGGAATGTGTTCATTCCGATTTTTAGCACGTTTTATTGTAATTTATGTCTAGAGGTGTACATTTCGAGAATGGTTTTGAGATTATCGAATGAAATTTTATTATTTGTTTGCGTTCGCACGCTCTTTCGTGACAGAGCGCAGTATTTATAAAAATATTATGAGAGTATCTGTCAGATCAGTCGCGACCTCCGCAAGGTTAAAGGTCATCGTGAATGATATTTAATCCCACGCGACTGTTTTAATATTATTCGATAACCTAGCGAACGTTAAATACCAAAGTTTTTAAATTATCTACATATTTCGATTGGCTACACCAGAGTTAATGATTACGTTTTTCAACAAATTCTGTTAAAAAATCTGAATTTTTCAGCGAGGCCTCTCGTGGCGTATCTAATCCAGAGTAAGGAGAAACAATAATTTAGATAAACACTCGTGTTTTCGAGTGAGTCCTACGGCAGTCATTTCATTCGAGGACTCAGCGTCGCCTGACTATCTATAAAAAAGGTCAAACCCTGGTTCAATGTTGTTCCATCCGAAACCTTCTTATCCGAATACATCAGCATACCGATATAAACTTTACGAGGGGATTCGTCCGTGTCTTTTACAACCCTATCTCTCCTCCGAGTCTTCATTTTCGTATTCAACCCCCTTTTATGATCAGCGCACGCGTGCGGATCGAAATGCGAAGAATAATTAATTCTGGAGATCCTAGAAACCAAAAATAATTAAGCGGCAGTGCAAAACAATCTGTTTTAAAGATTCCAGGAAAGCATCGAACGACAGGTGACTCTCAATGGGGCGAAAGTTGTTATCGGTTTGTCTTAACTTTCGCTAAACGGGATAAACGTCTGGTTGGCTGTGTCGGGGGAAAATTTTTTATTGCCCAGGGGGGTGGCTCGACAGTGTGAGCCAGTTTACGATCCGAGGGACGAAAAAAGTGGACTTGTGTACATACGCTTGCATCCTGTAACGAGCATGAGCGCGCGAGGGATGCTCCGACGCGTCGCGCCGCCTCGTGAAATTGCCTATCGACGTCGGCCGTTCGCTCTCTCTCTCTCTCTCTCTCTCTCTCTCTCTCTCTCTCTTTTTCTCCTTTTCTCTTTTTCTCTCTCCCTCGAGCACAGGCTCCGCCAGTGCAGTTTCAAGTGCACTCGGGGTGGCCGCGTATTTTTAGAACCCTCTACGCGCATTCGTAGGTTGCGTTGCAGCTGGAGCGCACATGCGCCTATGCAGTCCTTCTCTCTGTTCCTTCTCTCGCTCCTCTCTCCTCTCCTCTCCTCCCCACTCCTCTCCTCTCCTCTCTTCTCCACTCCTCGCACAGGCCGATGCCACTCGCCGCCGGCTCGCACACATCCTCGTGACACTATAAATGTTTTACGGTTGACCTCACCGCGAACCGAAGGTGGCCGAACAACCGAATTTATCGGATCGAGAGCACGAACCTGTGATCGAGCCTCCAGGATGCACCAATGACACGTGGAGTTTCCTCGGAAATGATGAGCTACAGTCGAGAGAGAGAGAGAGAGATTCCCATGGATTTGTCGACCGTGAAACCGAGCTTCCCACAGAGTCTCTCGTTTCTTGAGTCTTCGCGGGAAAGAGGATCCTCAGAGGGATTTCCACCCCCGCTGTTCAACTCCGACACCGATATTTAGTGTCCGCGAAACTGTTCGAGTCGGGCGACTTTCAAAGAAACAGCATTTTTCAATGTCACCGCGCAATTCCTTCTTTCCGCGAGATTAACGCTGGATTAAGGTTGACGGAGATCGATGTGCAATTTTTAAGAAGCTCATTTTTAATGGTAGCGCGTTAGTTTGGGACTTATGTTTCGAAATCATGACGTTTATAGACGTGAGCCTGCAATTCTCAGTTTACGAGAGAGTAAAGCTGAAGCAAAGCTGCTGGAGCCCTACTTTTATGGTTGAATGTTGGCGCGAGTCTTGTATTTCGCAATTTTCTAAATTATGAGAACATAGAACAATTTTCGAGGATTTTATTTTCAGGGATAAGGGGTTGGTTTAGAATCTGATTTGGAAACAGTGCAACGATCGATCACTCGCGAGGTACCCGTCGTAATTCGCGCGTCCAATATTTGCATTACGTGCGTTCGAAAACATTTTTCGACTGATCCGCGAATCCGCGCGGATCGATCAAGCGGGTCGCGATAAGCCGACAGCTAAATCCGAGGAATTGGCCTCGATCCTTCGACAGACCCTCGTTCCATCAAAATCATCCCCCTATTTTGTCTTCCCTTTTTAGACGACGGATCAGCCCGCTCGCCATCCTCGCGAATCTGCTCATAAAGAAAAAAAGGCGAACCAGGAGATTTGGTAAAATCGAAGACGACCTATAAACCGAGATGTCACCGTTGGGGTCCGAGCAGACCCCACCCTCTTTATCGAACTGGTCCAAAAAATATTGCCACCGAGATATCGGCTCGAATGGAAAGTTCGAGAACGTATTTCGAATCCCCGATTCACTAGCTATAAATCATCGCAGAAAGTTTCGGGGTTCGAGTTAAACATTTCGCGCGCGTAGATCTTTGTAAAAGGCCCGGCTAAATCGTAGGTCTATATACGCTGTGTGAAGTAGAACCTACGGTGAGATCTGTTGCAACGATAAGGCCACTTATCTGACCGGCATAGTTAATTAAATTAGCCCTCGTGCATCGTTAGGGACTGGTTGACCCGAATCGAAAATTTACTTTGATCCGTTTCACGCGTTGGGAAACTTTATAAATAAATTTTACATGCCCGTGCCATTTAAAAAATCTACATACAAGAATGCAGAATCTTGGAAAGAGTAGAGAATTTTAAAACGAGCACAAGAAAAATACTCAAACATTTTGTTTTCACGAAGTTACAGAAATTCAAAGATGAATTTAATGTAAAATAAATGATAAAACAACGAATTTTCATTCGCACGCCCAACATTTAATCATCCTAAACGATTGCACCCGACGATCGCTGGTGCTTGTAACTTTGTACAGCGGCGGAGAGACAATGAAGCCTCGTTTCGAATAAAATTGAGCGAAGGCTCGCTTATCTTCGCTGGCTGGCTCGCAAAGAGCAACTCGGATTGAAATTATTCCGGCGTGTCGCGCAACTTCTTGACGTCTCTTCGCGTAGTTCCTGAACGATATAAAGTCGAGAAAGAGGGGGTTGTTAAGGTGGGCAGGGCAGACCGATAAGACGAAAACGTTTAGATTTATCACCGGTGAATACGTTCGCCTTGATCGACGTCGTTCGCCGTGAGTTCGACGCTACACCCTAAACCCCCGGCAACTGCCTACACTCGACCAAGGGAGCACCCTGAAGAGGGGTTTCCATGACGACTACGAGAGAGAATTGTGCCGATAGCCCGGCTAACCGAGCCTCTCGGGCACTCTGTTAACAGAGAGCCTGCTGAGCGAAATATTCCAACGCTGCACATTAAAAATTACCATGACCCTACAACTCCCACGAGTTCCGCAAAAACCGATCCCTTCCCAAGCTTCGCCTTCAATCGATAACGATAAGCAGCCACAATTTTATTCTGTAGTATATTTTGTAGAAAAATGTATTCTACCTCTATCAAATTAACTGGAATTAAAGTCTTGAAATCATTAAAGTGCCAGGTGTCTCACGAATTCGAAGAACTCGAACGTTTTTAATTTGCACGTCCAACTAAAGATTCGAGGTTTTTGCGGTCTTTACGGTTTTAAAAAAAGAAAAAGATAATTTCGCCAGCGAGAGAGAAGATTCTCTGGAAAATTGCAGTTTCTTGCCGCCCCGTTTCTTTCGTCCCGCGGGAGGTCTAAGGATCGCGTATACTAATTAAAGAGAGGGATATTTCCACGACGCAGGACGAAGTTCAGAATTTATCTGCGACAGTTTCGAGGAGCCGTTTCAGCGGTCCAAAAATAATCGTTTCCAGCCCTCCGTTTCGTCGTCGGCAGAAATTTTCGTGCCACGCTCTGTGGAGCGCACTTAGGCAAATTCGTCGAAAATTCAGCGGCGCAGCTCCTTAATGAGCGTTCCTTTAATAGGTACGAGGCATTCAGATCGTAAAAGGTTCTCCGTCCCGTGCACTGTGCACCGACGCCGGTTTTACGGTGGACGTCGATTCATTGCTTGAATTTGAACGTCGCGACCGAGACCTGACCGACCACACTCGCCGAGGAAAATTGTCAATAAACGTGACAATATATTTCGTAAGTCTCGGGGGTGGCCTTTAAGAACTCGTGAATCGAGTCTTCGGGGGTTCTTATAGAAACTCGCGGCCAAACACCTCGATGCATCTCGATTGACGCTTTCTATGCAACTATGCATTTGACAATGATTTTCACACGAGAGAATTGAATCCTCTGTTTGGAAAATCGAGCAGCCGTGAAATCATTGTTGTAGAATTTCGCAGTCTACGAAAATCTGCGAAACGAGTGAAATTCCACGATCTCTGAACAACCAATGCAATTGTCAATTGACTGAAACTTTCCTGGCAACGAGTGCACGGAGAAAAATGAACCAGGCGCAATTGAGCAGCCAATCGACGATCGAGACGTGCCCGACGAGGGTAAAAATTAATACAACGGCCCGACGTCATCTTCGATATTAGAGTCCCGGAAGAGAGGATTCCCAGAGAAAAGAGAAGTCATGAAACACGGCGGAGACGCGACGGATTAACGGAGACATTCAGAGAGATAGAGAAAGAGAGACGCATCTGGAAGCCGGAGGGAACCGGAGAGAAGCTTTATCTGAAAAGTGAATGAACGCGAGCATACGCTCCGGCGAATTGGCTCCCGCTAAGGTCAGGGCCTGCGTTCCCGAGGCATTCGAAATAAAATTCGCCGGAGAATAAAAAGAGCAGCGGCGAATTCCCGGGCGTCTGCGTCGGGGACCGATCCAGGAAAATAAAAAACGCCGACTAAAATTACCGTCTACTAATTCCGGCCGACTGTGTCCCGCGCGAGTCTTTCAGAAGATTGCACCGAGAACGCCCTCTGTGTTCGGCGTGGAAACGAATTCTTTACGATTCTTTGATTGAATCTTAAAACTTCGCTAAAGAACAATTACAACAAATGTTTGTTATCCTTTCTTGTAACCAGCGGGTTTCATGCATTCACGATGAAACTGACCAAGTAAAATAGAAATCTCTGAAGACCCCATGAACATTCCTATGTTGTATAATTCACTTAGAAAATTTTTATTTTGTACATTGGCATCTTTTTATACTTTCGTGAGAAAAGTATGTATACCATTTGGATAGGTACATTCTCATTGTTTTTAGAAAAGGTGAAAAGGTGTGTATAACTTTTGCGTCGAGCTTGTCCTGGACGCCAGTTACGCAACACCGGTCGATGATTCGAGCGATCATTGCCCAATCACCGGCTCGAATGATTCCATCCCGATTATCCACGCGGACGACCAAACAGTTTTCAATCGAGCGACGCTGGAGTCACGGGATCGAGCCATTAAACCGCATTTCGATCGGTACCTGGCTAATTTTTCGTCCCGATGGTCTAATTGTAAGTATAATATGTTATTCGATGGACAAATTCGAGTTTGTCACCGTTCCGTTTTCGGTTGTTCCGTGGATTCCAAGAGAGGTATACAGAAACGTGATGCCACGTGGTGTTCTGGTTCATGTCGTTAACAAATCGTATGTTTCTCTTCAGACATGGGCACACAGAGGCCGGCCAACATTGCCGGGAGCACTCCGACAGCTTCCACGGGAGCGTAAACATCATGAACGCGTGTAAACGCCCCTGAATCCCGGGCTGAAGCTCGCAAAGAGATCGTTTAAAGGTCGCCTCACATCCGTGGGAGAGAAATCCATCTGCAGTTCTGATTCCATAAAAAGCTCTCATCGAGGCCTCTTCCCCTTCTTTAGTTCTCATTCTCTTAAGAACTCAATTTTTTTCAGCTACTTTTTAGTCTAACAAAAAGAGGTCACAGTGGTGAAATCGTCGAATTGATTAAACTTAAAAATAAGCTGACCCGTGTCCGAGCGTTATCGGCACTGCTCATTATTTATCAAGATAATTCACTTAATTATCACAATTCACACATCGCAAAATTTGGGAGTCGTGGAATCCGTATAAGCCACATCGTTATCGGTATAATAGCAGTTTCCCCTATTCCAAAGCTCCGTGTCGGATCTCGAAGATAGTCAATGGTCTCATCTCTCCTTCACTGCGCGTTCAACACCCGTATTCGCGCTGTCTCTCGTATAAAATTAGCAGAATTCAATGTTACCCTCCGTCATTCCGTGAAACGACTCGAGAATCACTCCTAAATCTACGATATCCCATTTCGCTAGCGAGGCTCGCGCTCCAGTGGCATAATAATCAAATAACACAATGCGGATAGCTCCCCGGTGGCCTAGAACGGCCACTTCACTGCACCCCAACTATGTTGCGCCGTATTATTTCACGTGAAAAGGAAGCGAGAGGACGTCGAAACGTTCGACATTGTGGGGCCGACTTTAGAGAGTTCCAAGAACCACTTGGAACCATTGTAATCCTCCGTGTTCCACGGAGTACATGTGTTTTCGGGAAAACGAGATCTCGACGACAGGCCTCAAGTTCTGAGATCCCCAAAGAAAACAGAATCAAAAACCTCGAAACAAGTGACTATTCCTCTTGTCGCGACTAGACCGTGAATCATCTTTAGAAAAAAAGAAGAACAAAATAAAAGATTTCAGTGTCAATTGCCGGATTCGTCATTTTCTTTGGGATCGAATTAAAATTAATTTCTTTATCTATAAATTCGAATAAAATGGGTAGTATTTCATCCGTTAATTTTTCTTACAAAAACACGGAATCCGCAGTGTAGCTACAATCAAGTTCGCGAACGAAGGTTTCTGTTTGCTTCGCGGAACACATCGGCAACAGGAGGAAAGTTCAAAAGGAAACAACCGGGTCCCGAAGGTGTAGAGACTTTACACCTGAACAAATGTTTCGTCGTCGTTGGAAGTTCCGAAAGCTGCTCGGCCCCCGCGAGTTTACAACAAGTAGGAAGGAAACACGACGCGGAGCAACCAGGAAATCTATAATCTTTTCTACCCTGGCTGCTCGTTATCATGGATCGTGTTTTCCGCGGAATATTTCGCGACACGCGAACAACCGCCGGATTGTCGAATAGAGGTGGACGACGCGATACCGTTTAAAATGGCGACCAGATGGAATTCCTTCGAGTGCTTTGATACGAGAACGATTATTTCGAGACCGCGCGCGATCCTTCGGGATCCCATGCGCACGAAAACATCCCCCTTGTCCGGGGAGGATCGAATTACAGGGCCGCATCCTGGCACCGATTCAATTCGCAAGTTAAATATAGTCGCGATGCACGCTCCGCGAATCGGTTGTTGCGGACTCGCCTCGCCTCTTTTCCTCCCCTGCGAAAGACTGTCGCGTTTTTATTGAATTTTTGCCGAAAACACTTCCACGGCGCCGCTAATAACGAATTTAAAATTGATCCAACAAGAGAAACAGCCACTCTAATACCGATAAAACCAAAAATTTAAGTCGCCAGAGAAACGTATTTATAATGTTCCTTCACAATATTAGTAACAATTAGAAACAATTAGAAACAATTTTCTATGTATTCGAATCTTTTAGAGTTCTCAGTCTGGCACTGAACACCATTCTGGCAAGGATAAAACCAAAAATTTAAGTCGCCAAAGAAAAGTATTTATAATGTTCCGTCACAATATTAGTAACAATTAGAAACAATTTTCCAAGTATTCAAATCTTTTAGAGTTCTCAGTCTGGCACTGAACACCATTCTGGCAAGGATAAAACCAAAAATTTAAGTCGCCAAAAAAAAGTATTTATAATGTTCCCTCACAATATTAGTAACAATTAAAAACAATTTTCTACGTATTCGATTCTTTTAGAGTTCTCAGTTGGCCCTGAACGCCATGCTGGCAAGATAAAACCCAAAATTTAAGTGGCCAAAGAAAAATACTCTCACATTGTTCCCCCACAATTAGTAACAATTAGAAGCAATTTTCTATGCACTCGATTCTATTAGAAGTCTCAATCTGGCCCTGAACACCACCCTAAACATTGAAGATTTTCAAAATTACTGCTTCGAGTCAATCTATTAGCTACCTGACCCTCGAACGTCTACAGATTAATTTTTCCTGCAATTTTTGGGATCGGTGGTTCGACTGGCAACGTATTAACTAATTTGTTTGTCTCCGTAAAAAGAAAAATTAATATCGTAAAAAGGCGTCCTAGATGTCCCAAGGCTGCGGCATCGAGGTTGTAAGGATAAAACACTCCGAAGGGTAGTAAACTATTTCCAGTGGTCCCCGAACACGATCTACGTTCCATTTAATCATCTGATGGAGCCTCTCCACGTAAGATGCGTAAAGCGTTACGTAAATGATTGCATAAAACTATCGATCTCTCTTCCAGAAAACCGATACTGATCGTAAAAAATTCGTTGGCTCGTGTAATTTACGGGAAATATCTTGGTTTACGCCCGTAATCGATACTCCGGAAGCGACAACGATACGTTTGATGAGATCGCTAACTGGTAGATATTTGATATGAATAATTTATTCGTTAAAAGATATTCGAAGACAGATTTTAAGTATCCTCGTGGCGTATTTTTATTTCATTTGTACTAACTTTAAGCGGTTTCAGTTTATTTACCATCGATAATAGAGTTGTGTGGGATGACGCGTGTTTTCGAGCAGGAAACTACTTTATCAAGTAGGAGCAAAACAGGGCGAAGGAGGATCCATTGAGAACGCGACTTACTTTCCTCACGCGCTCCGGATGGCGGCACGTGTCCGTTCGCGTTGCGCCACCTCGTGGCTCATTTCGTATACTATGATCGAGTTAGGATCGCAAACGAGAATCGAAATTGGGAATGTTACTGGCTATCGAATGCACAATTATTATAAAATAGCTTGGATTTTACCATCATTCTTTCAGTTCCATTAACCTACGATCTATGTCTCTATGCCTCTTTACCTCGTTTGATACCGCCACAACATTTTCATGAAAAGCGATGTATTTGACTAATGGTGATATTCGTGTTGTCCTAAAAAAAATAGCCACTGACGAATCATTCGGTAGGAGATTATAGTGCTACTATAGTACCAAACTGCAAATTATCCTAACTAATTTCTTCATTTTGACCGAACGCTCGACGTGTTTAACAAGACCTGTACTTATAATCCCTTTTTGCATCTTCAGCTCGTTAGGTATCGCCATATTATTATTGCGAATCAACTAACGAATTGTTTAATAACTGCTAGCAGATGTAAACCTAAATTCTTTTAAACAATCGAATAAGTTCTGGTCCTAATACATGGCCCAGTTATTGTATCCTGTTACTGTCGCTATTAGGACAAATCGGCATACATAATCGGAGATTTTTAATCGGAGCAATGCAGTCTCCATTGATCAAGACTTGTCCGGCACCTGGTGAAAATGAAAAAGTGAAGTTATGTGGTTGACATACCCAAATTTCAAAGTTCAACTGCTCCCACTCATGGTTCAGCGATATGCTCATCATTCTGTTCCTGAGTTGCCTGTTCCTACGTACTTCTTGTGCTGCTCTTTCGCAAAAATGTGGGAGGAATCTGCGGGGTCCACGCATGACGATCGACGATGGTTTAGAATGATTCGAAAATGATTCCCGCGCAGAATCTTCCTATCATGTGCGCCAACTGTCGCCCGCATTGAGAACTACGCCATCGGAAGTCGATAACGCAGGTCCCATTAGCGCGCCACATTCGAATCGAAAATTCCTCAATAAGTAAACAAGTCCCCCAAAATTAAACTGCAATCACGCGTAAATAAACTGCGGATTTTTGTGCATCTGCTTTTGTTTTCTTTTCTATCTAATTCGACTGAGTAACTTGACGATTAGACTGAGGAACTTGAAAATTGAAAAGAATGTCTAGATCAACAAAACAAGTAATAGCTTTTTTATTTTATTTTTATAGCGTGGACTCTTTTCCTTAAATTCGAATAGTTTCGTTCGTTTGGCATCATTTTAACACTTTACCTACCGGTAGCCTGTTAACCAGTTAAGTGTGTTTAACGACTATGTGGGTCATGGAGGTGTGGCAGAATTTTGTGTCATGACGATTATATCCGTCATGCGTAAAATTTTGTTACAATTTGATATTTAAATTGTAATTCCGGCGAATACTAAATTATATTCGTAAATTTTAAAATGCTTAGAATGTTTAGAGGGCAAGACGAAATGAAACAAACAAATGAAAATTATAAATAATTTGAGATGGATTCGTGCATCCCCGTATGCACTGGCGTCATCGCTTGATTTTCGCGACACATACAGGTGCGCGCTGTGAAAAGAGGTCGCCACAGTTAACTGGTTAATAGGCTTTTCAATAATTGTGCTGCACCAAATGGAAGCTTGAAAATCTTCTTTTGCACAATAATCCCGAAGGAAATTGTTAGATTTTGTTATTGAGGGTGAGTTGTCGGTTTATGATTGAAATTACTGTTGCTATTGAAGGATTCTTTTAAAACATCCTCAGCCATGAACCATAGACTTTCAACAATTATGGAATAATCACCGGCAGGTAATGTGTTAACTGACCGAATCTATTAGCGCAGACAATGAAACTCCAAAAATTAAAATATCTTTGGTTATTAGGATGCGTTGTTTCTCCGGTACACTGGAGACAACTGCAAGCTAATTAATTCTCGATTAATCAGCAACTGTATATTTACCGAGGTCTGACCTCGGCAATCGGCCAACCAGGGAGCTTAGCGTGCATCGCAGCATTGAAGCGGCGTATACGTCTGCGGAGTGCATCTGGCCGTCCGAAGCTGCAATAAAGTCCACTCATCCGCCGACGATTTTCCGAGACTTCTTATTAATTCAGACGCGGAGGCGGAAAAGCAAATACTCCCGAATTATTCATAATCCCGACGGGTCGGCGGTGAAGGGGATGGAGGTTGTGGTGGCGGTGGTGGCAGCATAATAGAAATCCGGAGAATAAAAGGCTCTTGACGCTGTTGATCCCTTTCGGAGGCACTCGCGAAAAACTTACCTGCCTCGCCCACGCAGTCCCCGCCCGGTTCGCAAAATTATTTCGAGGAGAGCCCGGGCCATTACGGGGCCTCGCGAATTCAGCGAACATCGTTCTCGCCTCCCCCTTCACCGAGGAATTCAAATCCCTTCGACATTAAAGACCGAAAAAATTTCTATTCAAACGATTCCATTTTCTTCGGCCGGCTTGCCACTCGAGTTCCCCGGTTATTTTTCATCGCGCCGTGCACCATCGCCCTGTGCACCTGCAGAAAAAAAGAATACGATCAGGGGTGGGCACTCCCTATCGGGTTCGGCTGTACCTCCCTCTTCTTCGTCCGACGACGACGTCTCGTTGGAAAGCACTCCGACGTCGCGGAAACGGCCCCGGCCATTATGCGCTTCCTGCGACTGACGGGCTCCGTCTTCCTCCAAGACGGGACTAATTTCTCGGATTTAATTAACCGACGTGGAAACGCGCCCTGCCCCCTGCCCCCTCTCTTTAATCCAGGCTCGAGTTAACCACGCGCGGTTACCACGTCTTTGTTCGCGCGATTGTCTGTGCGCTTTTTGAATCCTCCTGCGCTAAACATTAATTGGGAGATAATAGCTAAGCTCGGGTTAACGGGCTGAACTCTTTTCCCTCTGCTCTAAAAGCTCCTAGTTTCAACTCAGCTTTCCCCATTTTTCGAAAAATGTTTGTTTTCATGTCATATTTTTAGAGATTTCAAGGTCGCCTTCATTTTTGTACACGAAACCACCCTTTTTTTTAAACACCTACAATGACAATCCCTTTCATTATGAATTCAGTGAGTATAATTATCGAAGGTCATTCAAGGTCACAGAGGAAGGTAAAATATAACTCACTCTGTACACGATATAAATCGATTATTGCTGATCGAAGATTGCCGATCATGAATCGCAAGCGAAAAATATTCTCAGATTCGCTTCTTATCGTTAGACATTCGAGATTGCCTACGCCCCTTACCCTCGCACGATGATGTGTCTTGCGCGACTATTTTCGAATGGTGTACAAGAGTTAAGCTCGTTGGAAATTCAGTTACCTGCATCGAGATTCAGCGTGCACTATTGAAATTGGACTACAACGGTAGAACCGTACGTCTCTGATGCACACGGACAGAAAATAAAAGTACCGTCTAATAGAATTACGTCCCGACCAGGTAGCACGTATCGGTACGAGCTGGGGCGAGCCAACAGAAATCGGATTTTCCGAGGAGGGTGGCGCGTGTACTGGAATTTATTCGATCGCAAGAGCCTCGGATTAGATTGGCCCTCCAGTGTTTCCGGTTCGCTTCGCGCCCGCAGAGATTATTAAAACATATTCGTTATTAATCCGCCGGATCGCGGAGGAGGCCTCGATGATTCCCGAAGAGCACTTACCACCGTATT
The DNA here is from genome assembly GCA_028455805.1 of Lasioglossum figueresi. Lineage (NCBI taxonomy): Eukaryota > Metazoa > Arthropoda > Insecta > Hymenoptera > Halictidae > Lasioglossum > Lasioglossum figueresi. Next base: position 32,429,632 of record CM052200.1, read on the forward strand.
TCCCACCGGCTTCGAACCCTCTTCCTTCGTCTTCCTCGTATCCTCGATTCTAATTCAATCGCACAATTTTCCCCCGGAAAATACCCCTCCCGACTTTCTCCCGGGAAACCCTGGGGCGAATCTATTCCTCGTTTTCAATTTCGAGGTTAGAGTCTCCGAGACTATTGATGGAATTTAAGGGCACGAGTTCGGGGCAACTCGAACGATCTGCGAAACTGCTGACCAGGGCTGCCATTTTCAGGGAAACTTGAAGGAAAGTGTAGTTCGTTTGCAAAGACACCGACCAAGTTTCGCCGTTTCCTCGGGAAACATCTTGCAGATGGGTCACGACGATTTTCAAGGAAAACGAGAACTTCCTCTGGAGGAAAATGTTGGAGGAATTATCTTGGACATTTTCTGAAAGACTGAGGTCACGCATGTGAATGCGTTTCGAAATCCTATGTTTATTTATTCCACGTGCGTCCACACAAATCGAATGCACCTTCGTTAACGAGAGACTCGAACGATCCCCATCTGTTTCAAGGAATGCACCGCTGCAAGTCTCGATTAAAGTTTCAGACGAGCGAAAGCAGCTCGTAGAGAGAGAGAGAGAGAGAGAGAGAGAGAGAGAGAGAGAGAGAGAGAGTCTCTGATCCGCAGAAATCGATGGAAACATCGTTAGCAGTTAGAGATACCTTTACCCGAGTACATGAAATACCCGGGTACCCGAGTATCGAAAAATTCTCTACCTGAATTGCAACTGGAGTGATATAGAAATTAATTTTCATTCTTAATATCTCATTCTTTCTAGAGTACTCGGGTAATTTTCGTTTCGTACCCGGGTATCTCACAAGTAGACTGCGGATCTTTATGCAAAATAAAAATTTTCTTCCTCGCTTACATGTAATAAATTGAAAATAACATATGGATGTTTAAAAATTTAATCTTTTCGACTAATTAAATGATTTGAGTTCAGATCGGCGTAAGCCAGATCGGTTTCTATCTTTAAAATATTAAAATATTTTTGCACGAAAGGACTAAATATTCTTAAATCGTTTGAATCTTTTCACTGTTTTAAATTACATCCATCCATTTTTGTCATTGATGCATCAAATCCGCAGTCTACTCATAAGTGACAGCTCTGTTAGCAGTAAAACAACGAATTGTAGTAAATCCTCGAACTACCTCTAACAAAGAGGCACTATTAGATCTTTAAAATGCAGCTGCGTACCCGTTTCGAAGGTCTCCGCATTCTTAGCAACCCATCTCGCGACCCGAAGACCCGGAGGAACCAATCTCGCGGATACGGAGACAACCGGCCGATTTCTTCTCGAGTTGTCGAAACCGGTAGTGTAACCGATTGGAATTAGCTGGCGGGTGCGGGGAGGGTACGTCTTCTTCGAGATTAGAAAACGTGCCCCGAAATCGGAAACGCGCGGGACTCGACGGGTTACAGATGGTCGTCGGCAGTCGCCGACGATCGATCGGCGACTGGAGGGAACACCGAGCGTGTGCGCGTCGTCGCTTAATTAAGAGCCGACCGGATGGTTTATAATTACGACCTGTTTACCGGAACCCGGAGACGCAAGAAGATAATTGCTGGCAGGTTGACGATCCCCGGGATCGTCTCTCCCTTGCTCCTCGGTCGGTGACGGGCGAGGGTGTGAGAGCATCTCATAAAAGCCTGCCGATGATAACTTCCTCCGGTGGGGCGGGTAAATTGACGCGAAACACCGCTCGCGGATCGACCCGCCCACACCCCCGCAATGTAATTTCGACGCTACTCGCGTTAATTATCCCCCTTATTGCCACGAAATATGCTGACGCGCGCGCAAGAGAGAAAGAGAAAGAGAGAGAAAGAGAGAGAGAGAGAGAGAGAGAGAGAGAGAGCGAGCGAGCGAGGAAAGCACCGTGAGCCGAGCTCCCTTGCGAAATGAGAAAACCTTCGGAAAATTTCTCGGGAAGTTTTATTCCCCGGCCTTTCGGCGCCTTAAGATCCTCCGCTCCGATTCCTCGGGGTCCGCTGCAACGTCTCGAATTAAGCTTGTCAAGGTTATTAAGGGCTTAGCGCCGGTTTTCAGTTTTACGAGAGAGAATTTCGGATTCGCACACAGGAACGGGTACACTAGCATACCTTGCGTTATAAATACTAATTTAAAGGCTACTTGCGATATTAGATTTTCGACGGATTTCAAAGAGTTTGTCTAACTTTTTATTTTTCAGACATCTACGTAGTTTGGACGATGCATTGAAAATGTTATAGAATCATTGATAGACTGCGGGAGTACGCGCAAAATGAAAATTGTCTGTATTCAAGAATTTCAACGATTTGAACAGTTAAAATAAATTCCGTGCTTCGAAGTGGACTGGGCAGTTCTCCACCGCGAAACAAATTTGATCTTCGTCTTTGGCGAGCCAGAAGAAGATTTTCTTAACGACGGCTCATCAAGAAATGCTCGTGCAGCGAGGCGACTTTTTCCAAAGCTATTTCCCCCGACCTCCATTAGACGAGAGCAGTTCTCTGTCCGTCGTTTTCCCTGGTCGGGGACGAAAATTCTCTCGTCTTCCTGTCGGGTTTAAGGTCACCCGACGAACGCCATTTTTCCGTGGCAGAACGACGGACGTAAGAGGATTAAGCCGGTTTTCTTGCCGACGGATTTCCCAGTGGCGCACAGATGCTGCTGGTTTTGTCGGCCATTTCCGGTTCGAGTTACGCGGGGGCCAGGGTCGTCGATAGTCGACGCAATTAATGGGAATTTATCGACACCGCTCTCTGGACACCTGTCATCGTCGCGATACGAGCGAGATCGATTTCCATTCCGTGTGTCATTCGCCAATTTCTGTATTGCGAGCATCGGTCGAATGTAAACCGGATTTTCCGCTAATTCTGTACGCGGGATTTTCTAAAAATACGAATGGGCTATTTGTCTGTGTACGTTCAGCTACTATAAACACGATTTTGTCGCTTAGAAATTTTGTATTCCAGTTTCGTGAAAATGTCTGTTTGCATGGTTCAAGTAAATCTAGAATTTGTCACTTAGTAATTTTTTATTCCAGTTTCATGATAATGTCTGTTTGCATGGTTCAAATAAATCTAGAATTTGTCATTTAGTAATTTTTTATTCCAGTTTCATAAAAATGTCTGTTGGCATGGTTCAAATATATCGAGAATTTGTCACTTAATAATTTTTTATTCCAGTTTCATGAAAATGTCTGTTCGCGTGGTTCAAACAAATCTAGAATTTTCTCTTGCTCAATATTACTTTCGGAACTTTTAGAATAACTGAATACTTTTCCGGCAATGTCGGTAACGAACGCCGGTGAATTGCAGTAATAACAATAACGACACTAGTAATTCGACTTTATTGCGCATTATGTTGCCACACGCATCGAACTCACCGCGAGAAGCAATTCGCTGGTTCGATACTGCGAGCAATTTCAACGGTAATGGTTTATTTAATAGCAAATGTTATAATTCGAGATCCTTCGACAATATTTGCTGTGGTTCGCCTTGCTACGGTGTTTGTCTCATTACCGATGTAACACGTACAGGTATTCAGGCTCTTAATATTATCATACACATTTGCCGCTTTATTTGCAATACAACTGGCTTGTATCACTGGTAATTATAGCTATTTTATTGTTTTCTGTGGTACGACCTTTATTGGGTATAATTCATTGGAATGTCTCGTTTGGAAACGGTACTGTTTTAATGTACAACTGTGGTATTTGGAAATATATCGCTAATTCAAAAGATGTAACCATTCTTTCGCACCATGTTAACCTTATTATGTGCTTCTATATCGCTGTGGCTAAAAGAAGCACGCCGCGTGTCGCAGACTTTTTTTCTGGTAAATACGTAAATCTATATTCTAAAGCTCAAGCAATGCATAAACTAAAATTTTTATAAATTGTGAGACGCGGCGTTTTCCTTACAACCACAGATTTAAGGAGAGCGATGGAAAGTCGTCGATAAAATTTTTCTCTTTTAAAAATACGCTTCAGGCTAATTCGAAAGATGTGTATAATTTGACATTTTTAATTTGATCGCCCGTTTTCAGAGAACTATGTCGAATTTAAATTTGATTAGCACAGGTGTGTCGCTCCTGGAACAAATTCCCCAAAATCCCATGCATGCGATTGTTAATTGAACGATGGCGACGAAAAGACAGTGGAACGTTCCAACGTAATTTCCACTGCCGCTTCTGTTTACGTCAGAGACGAACCTATCCGTCCCGTCTTAGTCAAAAGGGATTAGGTTAATATCGTGGAGCTCGTAATCGATATTCGACCCGGGGACACCGAGCTCGTCCTTTGAGCTCGCGTTCCCCAAGTGGCACGTGGATTACGCGGATAGAGATTAAAAATTACCGAAATGGAGCCATGCGAACTTTTTGACGAGACAGAGAGAGAGAGAGAGAGAGAGAGAGAGAGAGAGAGAGAGAGAGAGAGAGAGAAAGACTCGCGTGTCATGTCTGACGTCCGCAAGCCAATTAAAAGCTGCAATTAAATAACGTACTCACGATGTAGGGGATACGGTGTGGCGTCTTGACGTCGCAGCTCGGCCTGGAAAATTCAAGAAAACCGATTCGTTAGAAATCGAGAGAGATCGTCGGAGTAATAGAAATATACATTAAAAAGTAGTTAATTAATTTTTAAAATATTAAATTCTCCAGACAAGTATCTGCCGAGTCTGGTAATTATAATTTATTTCAACGAGTCCTTTGAGCCACTCGTTTTACTGCAGAATTCTCTTGACGCTAGTCATCCAGTGTGCAGCGGATAGAACTCGAGCTTATCCATTATAAAACTGATTAAGACACCGTCTCTGCTAGTGTGTAAAGGTTTTTGTTTGTCACTGGGATCTTTGTCGTTAAAAATTGCGAGTAATTCGACGGTAGACACAACATAAGACGCGATTACTTCGTTATATTAGATTTCTGAAACTTATTTTAGAGGTCGTGGTCCTGAAGTTTTCGCAAATATCTCGACCTTACGGGTTACCAAAGATAGATAAATTTAACTGTTGTTTGCCGGAGGGCCGGAGAAGATTTAGAGTTCCATCAAGCTCCTGGCCGAACCCCGTAAAAATTTCACGATTCAACGTGATCGAGGTTCATCATCGAGAGCAACTCCGGTTTTTTTGCCCGGCAGCGAGGGTTCGTTCTCATCTGCATGCAGGCTCCATTGGCGTGAACGCGGACGCGGGCTGGCGTAATTCCGTTTCTACGAGAGCGTCACTTGTTTGCTTTCTCGCGCGGATCCGGGCGTTTCTGTATTCAAAGCTGCAGGACCGGTATCGCACTTAACGAGATTCGCGGCTACGACCGGGGAGAGCGAAGAACCTTGGGCCGCGTGCATTTCGCAATTCCGATTGTTGCGATTCCGGTCGCGTCGACCTATCCTGAAACGATTCCGCGCGTCGCGTCGATCGACCGGATTTCTATCCAGTCAAAACTCGATACCGGCAGCGGCGGCCCCGGCATTTCGGTCCCGGAAGAACGCGCGCCCCAGCGATTTGAAATGGAAATCAAGCCGGCGGGCGAAACACCGTTGCCAAACGAAATTCGAACCGGCGACGAGGTCGAGCGGGCAGAACGGCAAAAAAAAGCGGGGGCGGAGGTTTAAACTTTAAATTAGCCCGGGGCCCGGCGAGTCCTAGGGCAACATGGAAAATCGACGGGAAAAACGTTGCTCCTTTGACCATCGATTTTTCAACGAGCGCCGAGGATGCACGCGAACTACGTAAAAACGTTTTTACGTCACCTCCGGACTCGCTGCTAAGTATTTTATTGGCACCTCGGAAGCTATGGAAGCTTGGATGCGCCGAGTTTTTCGGATTAAGAGCTTCTTACGACCTCTATGCTTCTTCTTCGACGATGCCATCCTCGCAATTTTGCTTGCCCACGTTTCCGGAATTTAAATGCGAAACATCCTCTTAGCGATATCGGGGTACATCGAAGGAAAAAGGTTCCCGTATCTTCTTATTCTGAATTTTCCATCCTCTCTCGAACCTCTTTACTAAAATTTCTGCCACAACGCGGATGGATAATTAATATTTTCCTCAGTCTAGTTATCCAGTCTGGTTATACCAGTTGACCGACACTTATTATCAATCTAAGGTCTAAACTTTTATTTAAACCATTTTTGTGTCTCGTTGTCTAGTGGTACTTAAAAAATGTTGATTTCTAAATGCATGTTAAGACAAGTGATTTTTTTATCAAATGAACTGCTAGATCGGCTGCCCGAGCATGGTTTGGCAAAACGGGGATGTATCGATCGAGTAATGGCTCGAGCGAGTGACGATCAACACTGCCTCGGTCACCGACCCAAATAGCGTATTTACAGCTTCGTTAATCGGTCAGCCGAGCGCGAACAGCGTGTCCAGAGTCGAATAAATCTCGGTCGCATACTAACGAACACGGGGTCACCGGGGGCTAGGCAAGCGGAGGACCCGCCACGAGACCCAGGGAGCGAAAACATTTCGAATCGGAGGGTGTCGCGGGAACGCGGCAATCGCTGTCGGCGAAAATGGCGGACGGTCGTCCCCCGAAAAGCAATTTCGAAGTCGCGGGGGCAAGCGATTCCATTAACCGGCGACGAGGATCCCGCAATTCCCATCGTCGCCGGCGTGTTCTCGTTCGTCGAACATCGAGCGTGAAATCACCGGTGTGTCCCAGCGCGGAAAGAAAACCGGAATCGAGTCGTCGCCAGCCGGGGACAGATTGGACCATAAATTCCGTTCGTGGATTTTTCGGCGCGGCTGGTCGCGCCGACTGGCCCACCGGAACTGCAGCCGGAAACGCGGGCTGCAACGCCGAGCACGGTGCAGTTGCCGCGGACGTGCATCCTGCGACGCGCGACGTAATCATAGGACGTTTCGTCGATTTTCTCTGACAAGTGCGCTTTCGTTCAAAAAGAAACATATCAAAATTTCGGAAAATTTAGGAACCTGTCCATGGCCATCGAAAAAGACTTCCCTCTCTCAAAACAGGTTAAGTTTCACTAGAAAAACATTCCTTTAAACGCTAGAAACATTCCTTTAAACATTATAAACTTTAAGAAGCATTTGCCTGCGAAACCCGAAATGGAACACCCTCCACGCTAGGGATTTGTTGGTGGTTTTGTCTACAAATAGGTACAGTACTTTATCGATAATTGTCCCCAACGCCAGGGATACTATTCTTTGACTTTTACCGAACGTAGAAAAGGACAGCGTAGCTCGAAAGGCTTCGGTCGTCGAGAAGTGTAAACATGATTAATCCGCTAACAAAACATCTTTATTTTTAATTATTATTTTATGGGACTTTGACCAACATATTCGTGTAATTTTTCTAATGAAAACGATACCAAATATACTTGTGTATCGAACGATGAAAATTTTCGACGCAAAGAAGGACAACGTGTGGGAAAGAAAGAGACGCGCAGAGTCGCGGCGCGCCGGCACAGTTCAAAGAACTTCCCATACGTTGTTCTTCTTTACGTTCGAAATTTTCATCGTTCGTCACACAAGTAAATATCATGGGAATTATATCATATTTGGTATCATTTGCATTAGAAAAATGCCACGAATATGTTGGTCAAAGTCCCATAAAAAAATAATGAAGAACAAAGAAGTTTTGTCATTGGGTTAGTGTTGTCTCACCGATATACCCGAGCCGTACGATGTCATACTTCTCGGCGACCGAGTCCTCTCGAGCTTCTTGGTTCCTCAAGGGGGTACATCCCGCAGGAGTGGGAATAGTTATGGGACAATTGTCGGCCAGACATTTGGGACATTTATCGATAAAATACTGTATAAGCTTTCTCCTTTTTTTCCAATATTTTGATACATTGTTTATAAACCATAAAAAGCAAGATCAGAATAGTATGTTAGCGATCGTTGGCCCACCTGCATAAAAGGGCGACATTTCTAACGGTTGTCAACCAATATTGCAATCAAGGGTCAACAAAATGCCAACGATAAACGGTAGTAGGGTACACGCTGAACGTTCGCGAATATTACCACATATGAGAAACGCAGAGAATTTAGAGGCGCCCGTTCATTATGTCGCGGAGTGTACCAAAAGCACATTGGAGAGACCCGTCGAGATTCAAATTGGGAAATCCGTCCCATGGTCCGGGCTTGTCCTTTTCACCGCGTGAATTAAGCGCATCGACACGTACCCGACTAATCGAATGACCATGCCCCCGGGTCACAGGCGGGGGTGGATCTGTCGGCTTGGATTTCCTCAGAAACTCCGTCAACGGCCGCAAAAACATCCGTCCCGACGCACATACCCGAGCCACGCGCGCGTATTTGTATCGTCCGACCTCGTTAGACCAATCCCGAATTTGTTTCCATTTTCCCAACGGTCTGGAAAGCTTTTTGTGGCCGAAACTCAAGATTCCGTTCAATCCTGAATCTTTATAGGAAACAAAAATTGACTAGCATTATTTTTACCGCGACACTTTTGAATGTATTCATGAATTTATTTCTGAATTTGCGGTAACCAGTGGGAATCAAGACCATGTACAGCGTACGGTCCACAATAATAACTATGAAACTGATTAAAACACCCTCTCTGAAAATGTTTTCGTCTCTAAAAATTTGTCGTGCACGGGCAGGCAATCTAGTCCAATTAAAATGCACGTCCACAATTTGCTGGACTTTGCGCGAATTTACGTTTTCAATCCTAACTCGACTACCTAATTAAAAAGTAAGCATCTCGGGTTAAAAATTGTGAATAATTCAGCAGCGCGAAGGAGCTTTGATTAATTAGTCCCATACACTTTTATTAAAACTTAATAGAATAGCAAAATATATAGACTCTACAGTTAAATCACATTGAAAACCTCTATGTACTCATCCAGGTGAAAAACGCATTACTAGACTGCGGATCTTTATGCAAAATAAAAAATGTTTGCATCGATAGCAAGACAGAGAAGCGAAATAAAAATTTCTTTCTTCTTTTAATTATCTGATTAAGCTGTAACCAATACGCTGATGTCTTTATATCTTTTTAATATGTCCACTGCTTTAAATTGTGCTTACCCATTTTTGTCGTAAACGCATAAAATCAGCAGTCAACGCATTACACAATCACGACGATCGTGACGAAATCAAAATATGAACGCGTTGAAAGAGACTCCAAAAACAGAATTAAACACCCCGTACACTACAATTAGCACTTCAGTGCTCGCGGTCAATTAACAGATCCCTCGCAGGTTAACCACTTAACTGCGTTCGACGTGTATTCACGTAAATCCAGAACTCTATCGCGGTGCAATAACAATAACCTTTTCAAGAATGAAAAAGAATGTAAAATTTATAATAGGACCATTTGCTCTGCGTTCGACGCGTATACTTGTCGTTGCTTGATTTTAATTCCGCACTCGGTCGGGGATTTTTAAAACTAAATTCCGCAGTTAAGAGGTTAAACTGCACGCATCCGAATGTCTCGCGTCCGGTTGCGAATAAATTCTGGAATTTCGCGTTTCGCTCGTTATCGATGCGCGTCCGATGCGTCGTGCTGGCGCGATGGGAGTTGTGGATTTTATTATGGTTGTCGTTGGCCAGCAGCACGATGTGGCCCCCGACGCCGCCGCTGGGAATTCGATAAGACGAAAGGCCGCTCGTAAGCGATACAGAAATACGAGGGGAACGTGAGACAGCGCGGCTGCAGCCGCGGAGCCTAGCCGTGGAGTTGCCGTTCCTTTGCAACTCCCACACAGGTCACGTAGCCGCTGCCGGTAGGTAAGCAATCGATTACCACCGGGAATAAAAGTAATTGCTTTATCGTTCTCGAGCTGGCTCCGCCACCAATAGCTCCAACGTCTCCGCTACGCCAGAGGGAAAACTCTATCTTCGGATCTGCACAGTTCTGCGCAGCGCTGGCAGTGGACGAAAATCGAGAAATTAACATTCATGTTGCTCTTTAATACCTTCGAGTTTTCCTAGATATACAAAGGTGAATAATTAAAACTGAATAGTTTCACCCGCTGGTAAAATGTTTAGTAAAAGGTGTTGAGGACCACCGATATTTTTTTTGTATTCAGAACACGTTGAAGCGTCCAAATACCGTCTCCGCTACGCCAGAGGGAAAACTCTATCTGCGGATCTGCACAGTTCTTCGCAGCGCTGGCAGTGGACGAAAATCGAGAAATTAACTTTCGTGTTGCTATTTAATACCTTCGAGTTTTCCTAGATATACGAAGGTGAATAATTAAAACTGGATAGTTTTAACCGCTGGTAAAATGTTTAGTAACAGGTGTTGAGGACCACCAATATTTTTTTTGTATTCAGTACACGTTGAAGCGTCCAAATACCGTAATTCGTGTACCGAACTTCGCGGGGCGTAACCCCCGTTTCGCTTGCTCGCAACGAAATTCGGGGCTCTGACGCGGTTATGTAGGTAACCACGTCTAGTTGAAGATAAAATTCGCGTTCAGGAATTAACACGCTCAATATGTATTTGAAAACTTAACACATTACCGACCGGTGATTATTGCATAATTTTGAAAAATCTTTGGTACATGGCTAAACACTTTTTAATGGAACCTTCAACAGCAACAGCAATTTTCATTGTGAACTAACAAGTCGCCTTCGATAACGATCATCTAATTGTTTCATTTAAGATTTTAATGTAAAAGAAAATTTCTACGCTTCCTTTTGGTACAGCACAATTATTAAAAATCGCGAAGACGAATCGCTAGCATTTTACACATACCGTCTTAACACATTACCGACCGGTAATTATTGCATAAGTTTGAAAAATCTATGGTACATGGCTGAACACTTTTTAATGGATCCTTCAATATCAACAGCAATTTTCATTGCGAACTAACAAGTCACCCTCGATATCGTCATCTAATAGTTTCATTTAAAATTGTAATATAAAAGAAAATTTCTATGCTTTCTTTTGGCACGGTACAATTATTGAAAATCCTATTAATAGGCTTCCGGTAGGTAAAGCGATAACAAGATACAGTATTAACAATGTTCGAGATAAGTACTATCGCTACAAGCGATTTTCGAGATCTGTTAGGTTCGAGCGATTCTCTAGATCTCTCTAACCACGTCTAGTTGAAAATAAAATTCGCTTTCAGGAATTGACACGATCAATATGTATTTGAAAACTTAACGAGATACAGTATCAACAATGTTCGAGGTAAAGTATTATCGTTGCAAGCGATTTTCGAGATCCGTTAGGTTCGAGCGATTTTCAGATCTCTCGAGTTCGAGCGATTTCTTAGAACTGTTGAGTTCGAGCGATTTATTAGAACTGATTTTCGGTGTGGCGTCGTGCATAAGGTCAACTCGGGTCTATCGTTATTGGCTATCTAAAACTGTAAGGGATAACAAAGTGATTTTTCTATTGGCGAGTGGGTGGTGCATTTTGGTCGTCGGAGTAGGGGCATAAGATTGTCCTGTCAATGGGTTCGCTCATGAGGTCTCGAAGTGGTGTCCGATGGCACCCAAATTGTTCTGGGACTGTCGCGTCGAGTGTCTCCAGCTCTTAGAGCCGACCGTTTCTAAATAAATACATAGAAATCTCACGTTCGTTCTGTTTTGAGACCGAATACGATGCTATCTTCTCATTTTCGACAGTGTTGATACGATATCTAAATAAATACATATAAATTCGGTCTGTTTAGAGACCGACACACATCATCGTGCCGTAAAATGCTTACGCATATTATTATTTCATGATACATTAGGACTAATATTAAAATAAAATACGTAAAGTAAAGTTACGTAAAGTAAATACGTAGTTGTATATCTATAACTGTGCAAGATCTGTCAAAAACGATCGGCGTCGATCGATCGGATCCATCGGCTCGCAGCAAATTACCGGCGTTCCATTCCGCAAATCGCGTTAACTCGGATGCCTCTCGGTACACATATAGAAAGTTCTCTGAAAAATTCGCTGTCGCCGTGGGACAAAAAGGCGACGCGGAAACCGCGCGCCGTGCCGGCATAAAACGTGGAAAGAGGCAGAGGAGTAAAAAAGCTGGGTGAAAAGCGGCGGTCGAATCGGGGTCGGTCTCGAATAATAAATCGTTCGAGGCGAAGTCCTTTTCAAGCTGGAACGCGTCGAGCCGCGTGTATCCTTTTTAGGAAGACCGGGCGAAAATTCACGTTCTTGCGGTTACGGATTACACGAGCCAATGAACGAATCCGATCTCCGGTGAAACAAACATCCAGCCGAGTCGATCCCATCGCTCTCTGTTCTCGCTTCTTTCTTTATTCTTCCTCTCTGCGTCTTCGTCTTCCTTTTCTTCTTTATTGGACGCTCGAACGATTCCTCTTGGCCTACCTGGAACTGGAACTGTTTTTTAACCGCACGAGCGAACTTTGCCGGTGCCGAGTAATGGTCTCTCGAAGATTATTTTCCTTTTCTTGCCAGACTAAACGGGACGGTCTTGTTTTCCCCCGACCAGCCAGAAGTTGATTAAAGAACGGAGTCCGCGAAGGTGGGTTCCACAGGGCGGAATAAAAGGACGTCGCTTAATGAAAACAGTCCGCCGAACGACTGCCACATTATCGAGCAACTTGTAACGCAGTTCAGACTCGTTTACATGAACTTAGCAGTCCCTGCTCTCCCCGGGGATCTTTCCGCAATAAAACTGTCCCGGCCGGGGCTGTCGCGAATAAACTTTTTGAATACCGCAGCGACAGGGCGCGTGAATTTCCTCGGCGTACGTGCTCGGCCGTTGTTCGCCGGATAATAATTGAGTTTTCCTTCCGAAAGAATCTTATTAGGTCCGCAAAATACATCTTCAAATATTTGTTGTTCATTCACGTGCAATCAAGGTACATCGAACTCTTCGAAATAGTACTATCTTTTATACGTTTAACTTTCATTCGAAGGAATAAAAGTTTGATTCTTTTGAAATTGTAAGAATAGTTAATCTCCCAACGAAGTTTGTCGCTCGTCCCAACGAAATCCCACAAATTTACATTTTCTGGAGAGTCGTGTACAAAACAAGGGTTTGCATAAACACGCGGAGTCTGTTTGGGGGTGGCTCGCCGAGGATCTCGCCGAAAGTATTTACCTAGCCGCCGTTCTCTTGGCGAGGGTTGGAATAACAGTTGAAAAAAAAAGTATCTCCCTCTTTTCTTTCCGAGGCGGACGGCGACAGAAGCAAGACCGTCGGCAAACACCGCGAGAAAACATCCCGAGTTCTCGGGCAGAACTCGGCTCTCCGGGCTGTCCAGGTACTTCCGGTCCCTCTTCAACGTCCGGACGTCTCCGTTACAGGCAATCCGAGGGGGATCGAGACGGGTCTCGAAAAGATCCAATTAAAACCGTTCCCGGCTGTCTGGAAACGTGTACGAATCGACGTCGATGAAAGGTCAGCTTTTTATCGCCTCGAAGCACGTGCACGCGTTTCTTTTAATATTCTACAGAAGTTTTCCTGTCGGAAAAATATCAATTACGTCGAAGAAAGTGCAGCAGCGGAAGAGGATGCAGGCGACTGCTCCGCTGTTTAGAAAACAGTTTCACCAGCAGCGGGGCTATAAATCGCGCGACGCCGCCGCGGAGATTACAGCGTAGCGAGCGTTCCGTCGTGTTACCGTAATTAGTCGGTCGGCGAGCTAACAAGTCGCGACAGCGAGAAAGGCGAACGATAATGATGTAGCCGATCGGACGCCAATTAATTCCTTTGAATTCCGTCGACGCTCGACGCCGAGATTAACGGCACGAATAGCTCGAACCGCTCTCCGCTCTGCAACGAACGGCTACAAGATGGTCTTACGTTCTCAAACGAAAACGCTAAGAGCCAGGCGTTTATTAACAGGCCGCGATTCAAAGTAATCAACGAGCGAGATTGAAGCTGTTTCCGGAAGATATACAGGTAATCTCGTGCGTGGCTAATGGACCCGTGTGCGGGTAATGGCGACGGGTTCAAAGTTTGCGGAATGATACCGCGAGTAACAAGCTACGAAACTCTTAGCAACTGTTGCGAACCGAGCAGATTATTAGCGTGGAAAGAAGTTGTTGTTCGTCTTTTGTTCAATGGTCCGTGCCGCTTATCGTTTGTGACGTTTTTAAATTTGCGAAATGCAAGAAAATCTGTCCTGAGTTATAAATGATCAACGACACCTTCATCCGATGGAAAAGCTACTGTAGCTTTGTACTAGATTATTTTTTTAGGATTGTTGAACGTTTCTCGTCTAATTTTCTGTAGTAAATAAGTTTGTTCGTTATCTACAAAAGTGAGTTTGCTTCTCGGGTCTTGGATGCTCTAACTTGGATTGATCTTACTTTGACTATTCAGCAATTCTTTTTTTGGTTTAAGAACTACATTTTTTTACCAATTTTATATGTATATTTGGAGGAATGTGATTAGGACATGATCGAAGCGCCCGATGCGTGCATCGGTTCGTTTAGAGTTTCCTCAGGATCGCGATGCATGAAAGTTACGTTGTTCCACCGACTGACATCATAATTGCCATTGCATGGACCGTTTTTCGTTTTCCACGTCTTAGTGCTTTCTAATTCTATGATTAACGACGAACGTTTCCTGGCGTTCTATTATTACAACTGCTCTCTACCGCGCGGATGAAGAGAATTATATGTAAATGGCGAAACTAAATAATCATAAGACCCGTGCGATAAGGGTCCAACGTTGCAGAAGCGAAAACAGCTAGTCACGAATTATTCTTCGCGCGCCAGTGATTTAGAAACGCTAACCAGTTCTTTGTTGGAACGCCTCGGAAAAAGCGGTAGAAATGATTCTCTTTACGCTTTTAATTCGTTCTTCCTTTGCGAGGCGCGTACATTCACGAATGGAGTATTATTCACAGAATTAAATTTATTTAGAGTACACAGTGGTCGGTAAGGACTGAATTATAAATTCTGTAGCTCTTTAAAAATGACGTAGCTTTAACAATATTGTACGTATTTTCTAGTAAAAAAGAAATATAATTTCAACGATCAAAGGGATGAAGACGTAAACAACAATGGGCACAGAATAAACAGAATAAACAGAATATTCCTGTTCAATGGTTTGCATGTCGCAAAGCATGTAAAATTTACTTCCGAACTTGATCACAAATTACGACCAAACATGCGAAAGTTTTCATCAAATCCAACCGCGAAAAGTAACGTAGAGCCGAGTCAGTTTACGAGGCCTTTGTCAGGCAGCAAATCGTTTCATTGC
>CM052200.1:32448229-32477487 GCA_028455805.1 Lasioglossum figueresi
TCGGTAAGAAGTTATTCGGTGAATTCGAGAATTGTATACTTCTTTTTCGAGTAGCAAACTAAGCAAGGAGCTTAATTCGTGATCTAATGCAGACGGTAAATTTTGCGACCGCGACCGTTCCCGCGGTCGAAAACGCGATGGAAGTTGGGCAGCACAGGTGCGCCGGGTCCCGCAGTTTCCACCGCAGGCAAAGAAAGTATTTTAGGTGAGAAAGTTAAGTGGAACACGGTGCACAACACCGACGCAGCGCGGCGAGCCTGGAGGTAACTATTCTCCGTATCCTTTTAAACACGTCTCTTACATATTCCATTCGATAGAACCTTTTCCACGGCGTGACCCATTTACTCGGCGAATCTCGGGGAAGGAGTAAAAGGATTCTCTCGGCTCGAAGTTAAAGTAAATCCTTCGCAGGGCAACCGGGAACCACGATCTTCCTTATTCTCTTAGCAAAATACGAGAAAATCTGGCCGTCCCCTTCTCGCTTTCTCTTTATTCCAACCCGGTTCACGTCTCGCTTTTCAAGAAGCCGTCTCTCGTCCGAGGATCTTTACGTAGGATCTGGGGCTAAAGTCCTCCGGTAACGGATTACTCGTCGTCCTTTTTCAACGGCAGTTCGGCTACGGCGCAGGAAACAGCCAGCCTGAAAGCATCCACTCCCCGGGATCGTTTGCATAAAGAGGGACGGGTTTGTTATCGCCTCGTTATTGCCGCTTTAATTACCGAATCGAGTGCGAAGTCCCTCCGAAACTTCCGCGTTCCCGTCCAGCGAAGAATAAACCGGCGCGGCTCCAAACTTTCTCAGCCTTCCGTTAGCGGAACGATAAAACAAATTAATTGGCAATAAGAAGAAAGAAGAGTCGTAGAGAACTCGTAGAGTTCTACGATTTTTTTAATCGCATTCGTGAATCATACAACAGGTTACCGAATTTTAAGTCTTTTACGTCAGTCCTTTACCGTTCTTTAACGGGTTTCCTTTAGGATGACTCGTTCCATTTAGTAAGTTTTTGTAGCGCAAGAAGAAAACGGCGTCGAAGGACAGAAGAATCGATCGCAAGCAAAAACTTGCTCGTCCTTCGAAGCTCGTAAAAATAGCATGATAACGCGATTACCGTTTACATCGAACTAAAAAATATTGGCAAAGGGGTAGCGTTGTCGCATCGATCGGGTTGTCGATCTGATAAATCCGAATGGCGGTGCGTTCTCAAAGGATCGCCGCGCCGTCGTCGTTTGCAAAGGGAATTTTTTGCGCGTTCGGTGATCGAGTTAGGGAGCTAAGCAAATTTCAGGGGAGGCTCAGCTATTCACAGAGACGCGGCCTTTAGCCCTTCCGGGATTTCCAGATGGAATTTACGCCGTGCGAAATTTCGCGCTGATTGACGCGCGCCAAAGGGAATACTAAACGCGGCGCTCCTAATCTCGCGTCGCCAAGACGCGATCGTAAATAATACATACACCGGCGTCGCTCGTCAACGGGATTGCGAATTAATTCGTAGATTAGGTGATCGACGAATCTCTATTACGCCGAACACCGTTTCGACAATCGTTTTCTCTCGTGATCTCATCTCATCTCTCATTTATCTCATATCTGAATCAGATACGAAAGACGAATTGAGAACTTTCTCGAACAAAAACTGTGGAGGGATGAGAAAAGATGGGACAAAGTTATCGGAAGAGATAGCTAAACCTTTCGTGTTTATCCACAAATAAGCAATACTATAAACCAACAGAAAATACAAACAACGTATTCCCGATCGAACACAACAAATTACAGCGGCTCTCCTAATTTGCTGAGCTCCATTTCCAGTGAATTTGTCTACGACTCGAGTTCGAATAGACTCGGATGCTATACAGTCTATCCTAGCATCCGATTCGGTCATAATATTTTCATAGAGTCTCTTTCCGCGCTTTTCCGTTCCGCGCTCGATTCGCCTTTATTCCCTTTTCGCCTTCGCCGTGCTCGAAGGGCTTCGGCCCAGGGTTCGACAAATAAATAAATCAATTCCGTCGAATAGAAAGCTTCCTTAAGACCTCGTTGTTCTTTAAAGTCCCCGGCGAAATGTTCCGGGGGTTCGGTCGAAAGCAAACGTGCAATCTCGCGTCGGGTTGACCCACATTTTCTTCCCGCGTAGAATAAGATCGCGATACGGGTGAACACTGTCGGGGAGCATCGTTCCACCGATCAGATCGATGCCGCTTTTCCCGGGGTTAAGTAGACTCGACGTTCTACAGGGAGACAGACTTTCCATCGCGATTCTACATGATCCACCACCCCCACGGTTGCCTAATTTCCTCTTCGTTCGCGTGCGAAACGCTCGCGTGCCTTTTGTTCGTATCGTTTTCTGCTGTTCGAATCTCCGAGCCTGTCCCTGATTAGGAAGCCCCGGTCCGACCTTGCGACTACCCTAAACCGACCATTTCGAAAGCCTATAGTCATCCCCATTTGTCAGCGTGCTGTGGAAGATACCGATGATTTTTACAGGGAACCGCGGCACACGATACTGCCGACTTAAATGGAATTCTTGATCGTGAATCGATCCGTTTCGACTGAGTCAATTAACTCGCTCAGGTTCCTTGGATAGGGACCTATAACGATGGATTTTATTTTGTGCTTGTATCATATTTGATTAGATTGTATGCCTGTATCATATTCAATTTGATAGTTCACGCGTTTATATTATATTCAATGTTACTGTACTTGTATAGCATACGATTTTAGAACGACCGATAGTAAAACTTACAAGAAAAAATGAAAAGAATGAAGAAAATATTGACTATGTACGCACAGAAATATTTTTCACTTTCAAGATTTTCCATTAGCAAGAAACCCTTAAGTTTCGTGCACAGTTCTGTTCGATTCCGATGAGAAGGAAACCATAAGTTCCGAACATTTTTCCCGGCGAAATAAAAAGTTATAATGAAATTCTGCAGAGCCGACGAGCGAAGAGTTTTGAATGTCGGCGCAGAGATAGAGAGAGAGAGAGAGAGAGAGAGAGAGAGAGAGAGAGAGAGAGAGAGAGAGAGAGAGAGAGAGAGAGAGAGAGAGTTTCCGGGAGGAACTGCAAGGGATTCGAAGCCTGGAGTTCTTAACCATATATTTATAGCTGTGCATTTAGAGTGCACAGCTTCGGATGCGGTACGGTAGCCAGAATTTTCCACAAATATTCTCTATGACCTGCAAACAATCTCATCGTTCTAATTTTAATAATTTGACCGTGACTCGCTGCAAGTGTATAATCAATTGAATCCTCTACTTTATCGATAAGTGACGAGAAGGTATCGAAGGTAACAAAGAAACGTACGATCCAATACATTGTTGCTTTAAAATAATCTTAATGTTTCTATCATTTCGAACAGTACCTGCCCGCTCCTGCGATAAATGCATAAAATCCGCAGTACACCGACGTTATTCACAGTAAAAAGGTTAATCTACGCTGGCGGATCAGAGCCGGTTCCTTTTCGAGCGCGGTTAACACGGGATAGCGTGTTGCTTCGTTAACGTCAACGGCGATCACAATTCTGCCAGAAAGTTGCTCGCGAAACGCGAAACGAACGATACCGTCCCACGAAATTTCCCGGATAACTGGGTTATCCCGCGGCGTCCTCTCTCTCTCTCTCTCTCTCTCTCTCTCTCTCTCTCTCTCTCTCTATCTCTCTACGCGGAATGTAGGTCGCTCGGCTGAATTTACGAGAGGGCACGCGTGTCCTACGGCCTCTTTCCCGGTATCGCGACGGGATAACAGAATTCGCATTGTTACGGGGAATTCATTAGCGCGACGCGCCTCCAATTAATAACGGAGGTAACCCGTTTTGCCGGGTTCGACGGAACATCCGGGGCCACGGCCGGCAATTAACTCTTCTTGTAACGTACAATTTATATTGTTGAACGGAGAGTTTCGTGCGCATTGCCCGAGACTTGGTTTATTGGCACCGACCGATAAATGACGGGGTCTGTTATCATCCAAAATAAAGAAATATTCGTTCGGCTGCTTTCTAGGATCATTTTTGGATTTTTAGTGGTCGATGGATCCTTTAAGGGGTTACGCCACCCTGAGATTTAAAAAAAATTGATTTTTTTTTTAAACTTTCCTTTAACTTAGAGTTCACGGAATAATTTAAGCCGTGGTACATGCAACAGCTCCCAAAAATAGCGAAGTTACGGTGCTTAGAAGTTCGCGCGTCAGTCCCCGTTTCCGAGCAGATAGGTCGCGTTTCCAAGTCTTACTTTTCCTTCTTTCGCGGTTTTCTCGAAACTACATTTTTACAACTGGTGTAACAAATGTCTCGGAAACTATACGTCCGATTTACTTCAAATTTGATACACGTAATTCTAATAACATTATTTATCGTGTAGCATAGGTTTTTTTTTATGCGATATCACAATTGCTTATAATAATCGTTTAAAGTTTGAATTTTTTTGGTAAAAATGAGATGTTCAACTTCATTTTCCTCTCATTTGTACAAAAATTGTTTTTTCCGAAAATCCCTATGCTACGCGATAGACAATTTATCGATGAACAAGAAAATCATGAGTTTTTTAGTTTCTGATTATCTTGAGCATCGCAATCCGTTACACCGTTTGCGCGCGTCCTGACGGAGAGTACTGTAGGACAACGGATAACTCCACTATTTTTTAATATTTTTTTATGAAATTTTACACGATATATCCTTTATTTTATGACTTAACCATGTATAATAATAAAATAATTGTCACATTCATAGTAACCCCTTAATCGTCTTCGATAAATCTGTTTAGATCCCCATGAAGGTTCTAAGAATCCTTGAGAATCAATTTAGAGCAACTCGCGTAGCAACTTTGAATACCTTCGATAATCCTTTTAGATCCCCATAAACCTTGTAAGAGTCCTCGAGAATCAATTTAGAATCCCGGGAGCCTCGAAGAATATTTCAGGACCCGTGCACAACCATCTACGATCATTTTAGAATTTTGAGTGGCCCCGAGGATCCTTGCGAGTCCATTCGGGAACATTTAGGGCTTCTCAACACTTCAGGATCCCTTTAGGAATTCCGAGAGCCGAGGATCCTTCAAGATGGCACAGAGGTCTTTGAAGAACCCCGAGTTCTCGTTCTTTCCATTAATTGCTGAAGTATAAAATCCTTCAACGGGAAAATCAACGTTCGCTATGATTCTAACGCGATATTGTCGTATTTCGTGACTTCAAACGCCACATTTTTCCTCTCTCTCTCTTTCTCTCTCTCTCTCTCTCTCTCTCTCTCTTGAATCCTACTTTACATGACGAGCTGTATCTGCTTAAGTAGTTTACGTTCCCGGTCCTTTGTTCCCTCGTTTCCTGAACCCGGCAAGAGAGCATGTTTAAACCGTACCTTCTCTCTGTCCTTCCGAGAACTTACTTCCGCGTAATTATGATTTAATATACCGAGTCGCGTTCGTTTTACCCCGGCAGAACTGCTCTTCGCTTGCTCAGCCACTGTGTAAATAAAAGATGGAACGCATAAAAATGGCTCATTAAATCTCTGCCGAGGCGGATCGAGGAGCCGCGTGTTTCTTCGACGCGATAACCGTGACGCATAGTTATTAATTCGATATTTCATTAAGAAAAGAACTTTCTTTTCCTGCCAGTAAAAGTTCTGTTGATCTTTTAGTATTACGTGTACAGGAAGAAAACAAATTCATCTGAAACTTATTGTTGTTACTAAATTAAAAGTGAAAGACCGCATTTTATAAAGCACGCGAGTCTTAGAGCAATGGTAAAATAATTTCGACTAACTTTTAGAAGCAAATACTCCAGTGTGCGCCGGTCGAAATTAAAAAATGGGCGGATCGCAAGCAGCGCGGAGGACGCGTTAAACGAAGTTAAATAACATTTCGATTGCTCGCGGAAATTGCTGTGCGTGGAGGAGCTAACTTCCGCTGCGGCGTAAGCTGATTCCCGGCGCGTTTAAGGGCTTAATAAGAATCAGCTCGATTCCCGGGACAATGGTCGCGCGGCGGATTCTACTTCATTTGCAATCAACGCCATTTCACCGGCAAGTTTTCGCATTACAAACTTTCTTTTGTGGCCGCTTCGGTTCGAACCGGGACGATCCTTTTCGCCAGTTCACTCTCTCTCTTTTTGGCGAATCGAATTTCCCGGCTGCCTGAATCTCCTGATTGGCCGGCCTTTCGGTAGTTACGGGGGCCAGGGAACTTTCGCGCTAACTTTTCTGAAATTTCTGCGGAAAATGTCACGTTCCTCGGGGGGCCGGAAGCGCAGCCGTGCATTTTTTCCCGCGATTACGCCGAGCGCGGTCGAGCGGGCTACTTCGCGAAACTTTTCCCGGCCGGGCGAAGTTGCGCCGTGTAATTAATCGCTAACGATAGCGAGCCAGTGTTTAATACCACCGGCGAGAGGAAAGTCGCGGACCTCGACGTGGAAAATTCGACGCTGAACCCGTCGACGGGCTATTTTTTTCAAGCCGCGCGGGAACTTTGAAGCGATTAGCGCCACCGGAGAAGGGTCTCGTTTATCCTACGGAATATTTGCTAATCGAAAGCCCGTTCGACCTCGAGCGATGATCGATACTTTGCAGGATAAACAGGATTCCGATGAGCGGAGATTTTCAACACCCCCACGCAAATTATATTCTCTACTCGAGGGCGAATCTAAAATACTTAATATTAAAATTATAATCTTTGTTATCGCGTTTAAAGTTGATATTATTCTCTGCTCTTGCGCGTGTGGGGATTATTTCTGTAGCGAATTAAACTGTAATAGGATTAGCAGTATTACATTGATGCGATATAGTCCATAATTGCATTAATGGTTAATGATATATAAGCTCTCGTTTGTCATGTATGAAGTCACGTCGGTGTGTGATAATTTGCAATTAACACGAAAGCGTTATACGTACGGTGCTATACATAAAAAAAACAGCAGCGTCAAAGGAAGGTGAAATAACAAAGACGAAAGCAATTACTCGTTCTCGCGAGGTACAAGCTCGACGTGAAATGTGTATTAAACCGGCTCGGAACAGCGACCTTGGTAATAATTATTGCACCTCTTCGTCTACGGTGCAAGGAGTGACAGTTATGCCATCTGTTCTCGTTATTCGGGGTGTTGTATAATTTTTTCAGCTCGGTGTAACATCATAGAAGGCGAATTAAAAGCATTTGTGAATATCAACGTATCAGTTTCAGCTTGTCAACGAAGAAAGAAAGAGAATTTTTATTTAACACAAAAATCTGCAGTCGAAATAGCAGAAATGCACTGTCGCATTTTTTCCAGCGTATTCTGCGAATCAGCGGATTCGCTGTCCAGCCATCCCAATTAATTTCGAAGAAGAAAGCAGAGTTGGAGGTTCGGTTCTCGGGAAGAAATTGGAGGTTGTCCGGAAAATAAAAGATAGTAAAGACGTCCGTTTCGTGGGTAACGCTAGGCATCCTTTTTCAGTTACAAGGGCGCAACGTCCGGAATCCGGTTTCGATTCCAGGACGATTTCCGGTTCGGTTCGGTTCGGGGTCGCCTAGGGGCTGTGTGACCAGGGGACAAAGGGAAACGGTCGAAACACATTTATCGGAGGCAATAAAGGCGAAGCAGCGCGACGGAAAACGACGCTACGGGGCGCAATCGTTCGGCTCGGCCCCGTTTTTCTCTCTCCCCTGTTCACTATACCTACCGCGCTATAACATGGACGCTTTCAATGCGGTCACACCGGACAATAATCAGAGAAACGGCCGAAAAGCTATTTCATCCCACGCTAACACCTGGAACTGGCTTCGGTCGCGCCATAGATCAAGATGAACTGAAGATCATCCAAGATGATCTTCGAGTCGAACTCAGAATTATTCATGAGTCTGCCGGCAAAATTGTTCATCACTGAATGCGCGTGTGGAAACGTATTTTAGTTCGTCTTTTATGTAAGATTTCTCAACGGTAAAAGAAATTATATCGAAACGGATTCAAGAAGGATTCTAGAAAGGATTCGACTCCTAATCTAGGTCTGGCGAATAAGTCTCGAATGCGAACTTAGGACAAACCTGGTCACAGTTTGAGAAACTTGTCCTAATTCAGACCCAGCTAGAGCTACCAAGTCACCGATCTAACGCTAACTTACTTGGACCTAGCTAGAATGGATCTGACCTAAGTCAAGTAAATATTGCATTCCAAACTTAGGACACACCACCTTCTACGACAAACTGGTCTCGAGAAGAAGACGCACCAAAACTAGGGCGAACATATCACTGGTTCAAACCTACTTAGCAAAGATCTAACATCTCATTTAGATCTCGCGAGTCGGTCTCGAATGCAAATTTAGGGCACGCCTAGTCGCTGTTTGACATGCTTGTCAAACACAAATCCCTCCTAACATAGAGCTAATTTTGTCCTAGCAAAGCTGCGTCTGAGTTCGACCTAATTTCAGCTTGGAGAACAAGCCCTTAACCTCTTTTAGTTTTAAAAATCCCTCGCAGAGTGCGGAATTAGAATCAAACAATGGCGTGTCTACGCGTCGAACGCAGGGCAAATGGTTCTATTATAAATTTTACAAAAAACGAGGAAGGATTTCATTTTTAATTGTTAAAAAATTAACAATTCATTCTTGAAAAGGTTATCGATATTGCACCGCAATAGAGATTCGAATTGACGCGTATACACGTTTAACGCAGTTAAATGGTTCATTCGGATAGTCTCTGGTTCTTCTTAAAGAACAAAATCAACGAGGTTCTAATCACCGCGAAGGCAACGACATATTCAAATTTGTACAAAATCCGAAATTGTATTCCAGAAAGTGTCCGGACTACGAAATGCAAAGAGCAAAATGTAATATGTTCGCCATTGCAAAACAAACAGAACGGTTCAGTCTCCAACAGGAGGTGGAACGAGCCACGGCTCTTTACCGGATAATACCTAAAAACAGGAAATGGAACGCGAGCAAACACCAGTCGATTAGACCTTGACTGCTCGAACGGATTCGTCGGTGTCCGTTCATATTCGTTCAGTTTTGTTTGAGCTCAATTATGTCCACTCACGTTCGTTCGTGCTCGCTCTGTTTATTCGTGCCTGTTCGTCAGGTGCGGGCTATATTTTAGCGAAACTAGGATCAGCCCCTTCGAAGCAGAAATTTCTAAAAAACCGACGACTACGGTCTACCGACAGTCGAAAAAATTAGGTTCGCAGAGGTTGGGCCTTGTCGAGGAAGGTCTGTGCAATGGGATCGTTCGCGTCCGCGCGTGTTTGATAAGAAAATGGCGACGCTTGACCGTTGATGGAGTGACATTAGGTGCGGCATCACGAGCCCCATCGACGGATTCGCGTTAATTAACGTTCGCGCTCCCCGTTCCGTAAATTCGCGCTAATTGCAACGCTGCATTTGCATAGGCGGATCCCCGGTTGATACGCGCTGATACGTGCCTGGAGATCTCTCGGTTCATTTTGCCAGTAAATTAGTGAGGTGACGCGGTTATTGACACTTAAAAATCAACGAGATACACCCGCCACATTCGGAACGTTTATTATACCTCGTGGGCATCCCCTCTGGCTGAAAATCCACGGCTTGCGACGCTCGCGAGACTTCCGCTTTAACCATTCGCGGTCCGAAGTGCTTTCTCTTCTATTTTAGAAATTATTCTGTTGTTGGTGGTTCCATCGGAAATATTTTTAGCTAAAATAACATGGTTCGAGGAGAACTTTAATATAATTATACCAAATCTTTTGTCAACCAATCGAAATGCTTGTCGAATTTGTTTCAGCATCCTCTATAAAGTTGGTGTACGAAAATTGTAGGTTTACCTATAAAAAAACTGAAGAGGACCTTGTCAACTTTGGAAAGAAAGGGTCGACATCGAATTTAGTACAATCATATTAAACCTCTCCTTGAACCATGTTATTTTAGCTAACACAACTTCCGATCGAACCACTAACAGCTGAATAATCTAAGGTGATCTCGCTTAGCGATTCACCTTGTATAATTCAATTATAATATAGCTTTGTTGGCGCGTGTAAAACAGCTGGGAAATATTGCAATTGTTATAAATGAAAAATGCTTTTCGAACGTTTTGTACAGACATCCATTGTTTTCTACAAACAAAATCTGTAAATATTAGTCGATTTTCTTGTTTCACGCGAGACACCGTTAAGGGAGACGGGTGACGGCATACGCACGATTTGCAAGTGAAATACTAAAAGTTGGCACGATGCTGGGAACTTCGGATTGCTGTGTACTTAGGCAATCGATAAAGAACGCTCGAAGCTTCGTAAAACTCGATCCGCTGCCATAACGAGCGGCGCGTCGCCGCCGTGTCATAGGGCTCAAGGCCACGGACCTGCCCTCACTCAATCTTAACCAAAGCGATTTTTAATTTCACCACTTGCGAAACTTCTTAGGAAATTACCGGCGTGGGTTGGGCGTGTCTGGGAGACGAATGTGCCGATGAAATACGAAATGCTAATGGCAGCAGACAATTTTAAAAACAGTTTCCATTGTATAAAGATGATCAAGGGTAGAATCTAATTTCAATTCAACTCCCGACAAATTTTATTTTTCATGAAGGTCGCGGTACAATTATATGCACGTTACATGCACGTTTTAATCCTGCGCGCTCCCATGGCGACTCCGAGCCGCCACTAAAAATTACCATACTGTACTTTGAAACAATTTTGACATTACCTCTTTCTATTTAATAAATTGCTGAAAATTTTTAAATGTGGCACAGAGTTGAGCACGCTCAATTTTATATGCATAAAATGGTAAGAGTCAAATGTAACTTTTACGATTCAAACGATTAATAGCTTTCGATAAGGTTTTATTTTATTTCCAAATGCACGGAATTCACGGTCTAGTAATTACATTTTTTGCTTATCTAATAGCTACGTAGAATTTTTCAGTTCACGAACCTCGAAAGACATTCTTTTCTTATCAGAAGGGCCGGATAAAGAGACCGCAGGTTTCTTCCGAGCGAACGCTATCGGGTGTCCCGAAAGATACCTCTGTCTCGGTAGACCGAAATTCAACAACCGCCGTCCTGATTACTTTTAATTAACGATAGCGGCTCGTAATCGCGACCGGCTGAAATTGCTGGCGCTAATCGCGCCGAGTGTTACAACCGTGGAATACCGGCTCGCTGGGTAGACATTTCGAGCGCTATCTGATCCGCATACGAACTACGAACGAGTACGTTCGTTAACGGGGTAATCGATAACGCTCTCTGGAAACGGTCTTCTTCTACGAGTCGCGTAAAACGTGGCCGACTACAGCACCGCACTACAGTTCGTGCACTTCTCCAGTTTCGAACGGTTCTATTTAATTCTCCACTCGCACGGCCAAATATTTGCCGATTCTATCCTGATTCGTTTATCACCGGGAGTCGATCGATCTCTGCGGGACAGGTTGACGAAGCCTTCAAAGATTCGATACCTCTCTATTAGGACATGTTCGGGGCCCTTCGATGAGCACATAGAGAAGCACGAACGCGATCCTCATATTTCCATCTTTCAATAATCGTTTGTCTTTATTCCCGTCGACATGTACATTCGCAGTGAATTTATATTTTTTATCCTTTTTTACGTTTCCGAACTTAACCCGCCGTTAATTAGGTGGGGTCTCGCAGACCTCAGAGATTTTAGATCGATCGTAACATTGTAACAACGCGTGACAGCGAGTCGGGCCTGAGAGTATTTAAAAATTTAATTTCGTGGATCTGCGTTTTTACTCTCTGAACAATTACAAGCCTCTTAAGCGATACCTAATCCTATATTCATGTGAAAAAGGTATTTATTTCTGTAATACAATATATTATTTCTCACCACTTTCGATATATTTTAAAATTGTATATAAAATATATTTTTAAAATTGTCTCGATTCCGTTTAAAAGAGCAAGGTTAACCTTAAAATCTCCTAAGCACCTCCATCTGAAAAAACGTTACGTACATCGGGTAATGGGCCACTCGTAATCAAACAGCTTTTGTCTGAAACATCTCTTGCTTCTCAAGAAATGCAGAAGTTATTCAGGTGGCTCGTCTTGACTCGTCCTGTGTAAAAAATACAGTAGACCGAGACACGTTTGTCTTGGCTAATGCCAAAGACTGATTCACGAGACCCAGATTGTGAGTTAGCTCCTTTCTAGCAAGACCGATGTGAGTTTTGTACCAGCGACTTGTTTGTGGAAGATGTCTCTTCCTGCAGATCGGACATGGCTTCCCCTCAGACGTGATCGCACTTTCAGGCATAATTAAAGGAAACTCCGTGGCTGGGAGAGAGTGGACGGTCGGCTGGAAACCCGGGAAAGTTTTATCTCCGCCGGCGCAGACAAAACAACGTTTACCTTGAGGAAGAGCTAAACGGGCAATCCATTTGCCGGGGAGCAGGACGTTGCTCGGGGACGAAACGAAACAAGGAGGGCGCAGCGCGTTTTTAAGCCGGGCATCGCGGCCGTCGGCACGGACGAATTAAAAGTGGCCTCCTTCCGGCGAGCCTGAGCAATTACTCGAGCACCGCTCCATCAAACCTGGCCATCCTCGGATTATATTTTACGGCGGAGTCGTAAGGACCGCTGCTTGTTCTCGAGGATCCAAACGAGCGACAACGGATGGGAACGTTCCCTGTTGAATGATGATCGTTGGGCCTCCGTCGTCGTCACGGCTTAACGACCACCCCCAGCCCCCTCCTCGGCACGCGTAAAAAACTATGAAAGCGTCAAAACGACGTTCGAACGCGTCGTCGAGACGCGACGGACGCTTAATGCCGAGAAAATGCGAAACAATTCCCGATAATGCGCTTCCTGTATCGTTCCGTTGCATTTTCTGCACGATGCAATTCTGACTTTGCAGGAAAAAAACGTCCGGGAAAGAAAGAAAGGGGAATAGAGACGTTTGCACGCGTATTAAATTAAACGAACCCCCGATGCCGATATTTTTGACCAAGAGATAAGTTTTTATTCGTGAAAATCAAATTAGAAACGCCGAGATTGAATATCAAATTACTTTATTCCTCGGAAATCTTTTCCAGCGTACCTACGCGTTAGAAATAAAGAATTGTCATATTCCATGCAAGTGTAGTTTACAATATGCGATTGAGGATGGGAATATGAATTCCCCGCGAAAGTATTCTTACAATTTGGACCAGTCATTAAATCCCTTGGTTATTCTTCGTTCGAACGAACAAAGCGATTAAAAAGCTGTTAACATTCGAGTTTCCTTCTCATCGATCCCCGGAAACGGATTTTTCGACTGGTGTGTCGCCTGGCGAGAATCGATCCCTCGTAAAATCAGCTGCAACGTGAACTCCGCGTCGGCATCGTAATCCGAAATTCGCCGTTAAAAGCGGTATCGCTGGTTCAGACATTTTCGAAACACGCCCCACGAACCGGCCGGGAATGCTTATTACAAAATTTTATTGCCCCGACCGGTGCCTCCGCAACGTCATGTCTCGTTGCGAAATTGCGTAGGGGGATCAAGGGGGTGAACGATTCTCGTCCACACCCCCGAACCTCATTTCTCTTCTGGGTCATTCTCCATTGTTCCTCGATGTGACCATTACCCTGGGCACCCTCGTTCTACTAAAAATCGAGAGATTTAGGGGAACTTTAATCTTCCAATTTTTAGCTACTTTTGTTTCATTTTTAATGCCCGAGTATTCAACCCTTATCGCTGGACTCTGAATTTCACACATTCTACGCATTTATATGCTGACATTCAAAAGTTCAAATTAAAAGATTATGATCTATTACTGCTATCGGAAATTTTCATCAGATACTTCACCGGAGGAAATTGATGCAAGAAACTTTGGGAAGGTGGCTGCGAGCCAAGGGGGTCCGGCGTCGTGTTATAAACTCGATACCATGTTTTAATCGAAGACTGAATTTTTGAAAAATATCCTGACATCGAGGCCTCGACGTCATGTTTCGACGTCATCGATCGTTTGCGTGCTCCGCAGACCCTCTGGGTTTTGTTACCCAATAACCTAATACCCTGGTGGTTTAGCGCTGTTCAAGCATGATCGATATCCACCCCTGCATCGCAGACGCCTCGAGGATTGCCATTCGGAAGTGAAATGGGATACTGCTTCGTGTAATGTAAGAAACATTATTGTCTCTCGTTGCGTTACCTGCCGGATACTTGATCGCATCAATTTAAAATTGACTCAAAATAAACAAAAATGTACGATCAATAAATAAAATATTTCATTAAAGTTGTAATTACTAGCAAATTGTATTCTTTGGTAACAACTTGTCCCAATGTAAGAACAATTTGTCCCATTTTCAGGTTAGAATTTGAAAATATGATAAATATCACAATAAATTACTCGTTGAAGATGAGAATACGTATACCATTTCTAC
This sequence comes from Lasioglossum figueresi, assembly GCA_028455805.1. NCBI lineage: Eukaryota > Metazoa > Arthropoda > Insecta > Hymenoptera > Halictidae > Lasioglossum > Lasioglossum figueresi. The sequence continues at coordinate 32,462,520 of CM052200.1, forward strand.
GTCACTTTATATGTTCCTTCAAAATCTGAACTTGCAGCTCTGTATCCCCTGTAACGACTATAAAACAACAGAGCACTCTGCGTCTCCTTCATCACTTCCCTGATCGTTTGTCACTGCTGCGACGCAAACGTACCCTAAATCGTAAAACAGTCCTCTTGGAGATCGACTAGCTAAAAATAGTAACGGAATGGCCTCGGGGACGGTCAAAAGGAAATGAAACGAAATTGTGCCGCGCGGAGAATGCAAATGTAACGAACGAGTGCGAATTGCAGAGCGAATGGCGGTAGAAAAACTGTTTGTTACGACGACTCGTTTCGGCGCGGCGTCAAAGACGAAGAGTCGCGTCAGGCGAAAGGATCGAAGCCCGGTCGTTAGCGATGCAAAAGGGGATGCGGGTGATAAACGGTTTTACGTTCGACTTCGTAATGGCCGGGTACGGGTGGATACGTTTTCTTGGACCCGTCTCTCTTGACCTACATCTCTAGCGAAGGAGGTGAGCGAGTTTCCCTCGTGGAAAAAACTACCGTAGTAACTCCGTCGAGACGATTAAAAAAGGAAAAGAGGGAGAGAGAGGGAGAAGGAGAGGGAGAAGAACCGTAATTCCAAGTAAAAACCGTCCGAGTCTTGTCTTCGGTCTTTGCTTTAGAGAACCATCAACAACTTCGCTTTTAGAGACCCTATCTTGTCGTTCGTTTGATCACGAGCTTCCTCCATAAAGAGCACTGATTCTACTATAAATTCTGCCGAGGATGCTTCGAGTTCTCAGAGTTTTTGTCGTGACAACGATACCCTATCGATCCCAAATAAGCAATGTCTTCGCCGATCCTCCCGTTTAATTAGTGGGGTTCGGCGAGTGGGTCAATTACGTCTGAAACTTCCGAGAGGGCGAAAAGTAAACTGGGAATTCCTTTAAGCCTCGAGTGCTCGATTTTTCCAAAAATAATCCAGTAATTAGCAGCGTGTTAATATCTATATCAAGAAACAGTGAGAAATTAATTTAAGAGTGTGAATTGCTTCTCAAATATATTGTGTAGTTGTAGTATTTTTTCCAGTCGTGTTTTTAGCAACATTTTTCTTACGCACCGTTCAGTAGACGATTATAATAATTATTGTAACCGTGGATTTCATGACGAACGATTAAAAGATGTCAAGGGTATCGAGTTATTAAAATTATTGAAGGAAGAAACGAATATTTATTTGAACTCAAAAAACGAAGAATAAACGGCCTCGCGTTGGCCAGTCGATATTTCGATGGCCACGCGACCAGTTCCGATAGGAGACACTCGGTCTTTGTCGCGATCGCATACTACAAACGGCCTACGATATACGAAAAATCGAAGCTATTCAATCCGAAAGCATTCTATGACGCGGCGCAGCGTCCCGCCCGTTTCTCGTCTCTGTCGATTTTTCTGTCGTATTTCCGGTCCGGGTCACCAGAGATGCATCTGTTTACGGTTTCCCATGTTATTGATTATTCAATAGCCAGACGAGCACACCACGGCCGTTCGTTTGCGAGCAATTGGGCCGCGGTCTGGCCGACCGGAAGATCCGATTTTTCTCACGGTGGACGATCGCTTTGCGTCCCCACGGCTGAAGAAAAATCGGCCATCACGAACGTCGATTGTCTGCCATTTTTTCTGTGCTTCTGTTCGTCGGATTTCAGTTTTCCGATATTATCCAGGGAACGCACGATTTTTTTGTTGTAATCACTCAAAGCGGTTTATAATTTTGATAATCGCGCGAGATATTGTCTCCCACGAGGAATTCTTGTAACGAACACAACTCGGTTACTCGCAACAAAATAGTTCGTTAACGCACGAGACAAGGAGAAGCGAGGAAAGAAAGCAGGGAATTCACAAGTTCCAAGAAAGTTGCGAACAAAAGAGGACCAATTTTATTCTCGCGTCTCCGTGGGACAGTCCAGAGATTCAACCCATTCAAAACCGATCCCTCTCGCGTTCGTTACCCCCGATTCAAAAGTTTCAATCTGAAATTCCGGGTTCCACGAGCGCGGGCGTGCTCGAGGAAAATAAATTACAGCGGAAACTGAAGTTCTATAGCCGGGGCAAGAAGCGAGAAATCTCCTGGAAAAAATGACTGTAGTCGTGGGAGGTGTTTACGCCGTCGGCGTACAATTTTTCTTCGGTGTACGTCCAGAGCGGAATTAAGCGACAATGCTGACCAATCAGCGAGGCCGGCCGGCAAGACTTCCTCTCTTAATTGCAGACGCCTCGTTAATTAAGCGGCGCAGGAATTCACGACAAGAGAGGCCGGTCTCTCCGAAGACATTTTATTGCCGCCTCAATTCATTGTCCCGCGAAAATCTCGCACGACTAGGGATACTTCTTCCACCCCCTTAACTGTTCTCCATGGAAAATCATCTTCGCCTTTGTACCGTCGCTGTCTCCTCCCGTGGGTCCTCCAATTGTACCATCGAAAAATGTCTGAAAATTCTCTAAAAATTCGGTTAAAGCTTCAGGCACGTTTTGTTTTTCAGCTATAACATTTCATAAGACGAGAATTACGGAAGAAATATATAGTACGTTGGAAAGGTACAGTTGCCAGCTACATTTTCGCTGTAGAAAGTATAATAATAGCGTTAACGGATAACAAATTATAGTCAATTATCCGAAGACAATGTTGTAGGTAAAAAGAATTTTTGCCGTGTTAGATTGGAATTGAATGTTCTATTAAGTGTTTCCATGTTGAGTTCGGATAGCGAAGGTTGTACTGGGAAGGTAAACGAACGTGCTAAGACAATTTCCACTAGGACACCACGAGTGCGGGGGCGGAAGCTTGGAACAAGATGACCGTTTCCGCTCGACGATCCGAGTGACGCTCGACAGGCAACATCGGATCGATAGCCCGCAGGTATTGATTAGGAATTTCAGGTTAGACGAGCTCACCGCGATTCATCTAGCTTGTGTCCTGTGCGAGCGTGTATCCCGTGTTCGTTTAATTAGCGAAGCATCGGAACATTTCAATGAAAATAGCATAACTTGATAAAGGCGTTGAAAAAAGGTGTAAAGTTAACCGGTACGACGAAGATTCCCGAATTTAGATAGAGGGACAGTAATAGGAAGCATAGGGTGAGAAAAAATGTCCCGTTTCAAGGGGAAAAATGGTTGGAAGATTTCACGCGTACCCAGGAGGAATCACGGAGACCGCGTCTGGACGATCCGCTACGGAGGAAGAGATAACGTCGCCCATTCGCGTTACGACCGGCAATTCTTCCGGCGTTCCGACACGAACAAGCAATGCAAACGACACGTTATATTCCATTGGTGATTTACAGTTGTCCACGGAAGTATCCAAACGTTCGCATACCTATAACACTTAACAATTTCGTTTCGACTTGTAGAAGCTCTCACAGCGGTGCACAAGGGGGGCCAACAAAATTGTTGCGTCGCAGTGGTTCTGGGGAGTCGTGAAGGTTCAACTGTACTTATAGAGAGGAGTGCATACTTGACGGAACAAGACTTACCTTCCCGGAGAAAGAAATTCCTTCCCGGTTCCTCGAGCGCTTCTCTAGTTGAAAGTCGACCAGGAATGGGAGAGAAAGCAATTAATCGAACCCATAAAAACCTTCTGCCGCGTCTAGAGCGCGTTGTTTCTTGCTGGGAGGCAGCAATAGCGGCTTTGAACCTTCGATAACGGCCTCTGTGACGATCCCGTGGCTGCACGAGAGGAGAGGATCGGACGAGAGAGCAGGATCCTTTGTGCAAACTATGCACCCGTATCCCGATGAATTTGTTCGCCGGCGAAATGAAATTCTGAACTCGCCGGGTTCCACGGAATCAGCATCTCTCGAATTCTGTCCGCTTGCCGTAGCTTCGAAAAACAGGCAAGACGCGAGCGGGGAATCACGGATGGCGGAGAATGGAAACCATCGAAACGAGAAGTATGGACAGAGAGGGGGTGGGGAGATAAAGACCGATGGACAGAGACTTTTCGTAGATCCGTGGTTCTTGTTCGACGAAGTTTGCATCGACCGGGCCGGCTCTCACCGATGTCGGAAGTTTATGCGAGGTGAATCGGAGCGTTTCGATAAATTACCGACACTCGCCGACCGGAAAAACCGAGCGGAAAGTTTCGCGGTGATTCGTTTTCTTCGTGGATGCCGAGACTATGGCCGCCGTCGGTGGAAATTCGAGTTACCAAGCGAACAACGCTCCGGGGAAACGACGAATATAGTCAGGATCGGAAGTATTGCCTGTACCGATCCTCGATCTAATTATTTGGCAACAACAAATTCTTCTAGATTTTTGAAATCTTCCGTCTCCGGCGACTGCAGATAGATGAACGGAGATAGAGACACAGAAACTGGAATCGCGCTTCCTCGGATTCTTGAAGGAGCTTTCGCTAAGCGGCTAGCGGGGCTGACGAGGAAGAGAACGGGAAGGAAAAGTCGTGGTAGGAGGAAAAGTAGAAGGACGAGTACGGCGTCTTTCGCGAAGCCGATATATCTCCGAGTCCTCTCGTATCCAGGGCCATTTGTTCTCCTCGTTGGCTAAATCCTCCTGGATCCAATCCCGCCCTCTTTCGCCGAGTCTTTCCCGACTCTCCGCGAGTCTTTTTCGAAACTGCGATCGGGCCGTAGGTTCCTCCGGATCCATCCCCGGCGGCGAAAAAGGGGATTAGGAACGGCGTCGGTGTCGGCGTCGGTGTTGGCATCCCGAATGGACGCGGCCACGGGAAATGGAAGTGTCAAGAGCCGACCGTGATAATATCCGGCGAACGTTAACTAGCTTCTTTTTCCTAGCGTCGAGTATCTTTGCGGCGAGAAAGAGGCGCAGACGCGCAGAGAAGGAGTGGTAGAGAGAAATGTAGAGGGGAAGAAAGGGAGAAAGTGCCACTACCAGATTCTCTCTCCCCTCCTTCTCGTTTCGAACCTGTTGGAATTGAAATACACAGACTCCCGATGGTCCCCGCGGCGGTGATCGAGTGGATCGAAATGGAAAATCGCGCGTTCCTCTCTCGAAGGCTCCAGTTAATAACTTCCACCGCTCTGTTTATTAACGACGATTCGTGACCGACGAACCTCGTTCGACCTTGTTCTCTGTTTTCTATTCTATTCCGCTTGATTTCATTCCCCTCTGTCTGTGTTTTTGATCTCCCGTCTCGGATTTTTTTAGTTTATTGCGCGAGATAAAGGCGATATCGTTGCTCTTTGCGTTGCTTACTCGCTATTCTGCTTCGTCTCGTTTCATTTCACTTTTGCTTCATGTTCATTTTATTTTGTAATATTCTGCTTCTGTTGCGTCGAGAGGAAAAATGGTTCGATGAGAACAGCAACCTAACGTGGACCAAAAAATAGGAAAGAAATTACGTTCGCAGGGATTGTTTCCATTTGAATGTTTTGAAAACGTGATTCGTCCGCTTTGATAACATATTTTGTCGCGTTGGTTTCAATGTATAAAAAATCAATTTATATTTAATTCGTGTTTCCCTAAAATAAAATTTAATTGCCTCGCGAACAATATGAAACGATCTATGAATTTGCGCCACTGTCGATGCTCGCCCGTTTCGCTATTATATCGCCGGCATGTCCCGCTCCGATCGACACCGCAACACAAATTGCAGATACCCGATCGTTAACCGGGATCGTCGCGATTGGATCGTCGAGGACTACGCGATTCAATTAAGGGTAGAACCCCGGTATTCGTGTCCAATTTCCCGCGAATAGATTCCGATCGTTTTCTTCGGTGCTCGGAGAGAAACCGTTCTACTCAACTGGGGCTAGTTATCGATCGCGTTAATCGCGAGCCTGTTAATTCCTACGGTTTTATTGAAGCCACGCTCTCTGCTTTCAATTTGACGGTCGCTCTACCAGCACGAATACGGATTACATCATACGGAAACGATAGCTGCGTTTATTAGCCTACGGGTGTATCGCAGATTCGTTTTCCTGATATCTCCGACGAATGATAAAACGAACAGTCGGCCGTTTCTTTCGTGTCAGATGTGACGATCGTGCTGGGGATCGTTATACGGTTACGGTAGCTGCTGTAAACTAACCAGACATTAAAATTGCGATTTTGGTAGATGATATAGTTGGAAATGTTACCATCTGCTGCATCGTATTATCCCTCTCTCCCATGTGTTCTCGTTTCGCATCTAAAAAGTTCCTCGTAAAACGGCGAAACTTTCTGTTCCAACGGAAGGTTCGCCGTTGCAGGAAAATCGGGACACCAATCTCGCCAGCGATTCCTTTATCTCGGACCGGTATCATCGCGCGGCGCGGCTCGCCCGCGTCGTCCAATGGGAATTCGATTTGTGAACCGTGGCGAGGTTAATTCTCGCGTGGTACGTCGAGCGGATAAGAGGGAACGCGCCTTGGCAGGCAGGTCGGGTAAAAGCCTGGCGGAAAGAGCGAGCAAGAGAAAAAGAGAGAGAGAGAGAGAGAGAGAGAGAGAGAGAGAGAGAAAAAAACGTACAGACAGAGCGAAAGAGAGGGTAGGTAGAAAGAAGACCCGGTTCAGGGTGAAAACGAGGGTCCGGGGCGCGGGTATCACGGCGTAAAAGCTCGTTCCATTTACCCGCTCGTTCCAGAGCTCGCGTTTCGTCACGTAGAGCCCTCTCTAGCCCCGGTGTACTCGATGCCCGCAAACAATCCGGCGGCGGAAAGTGGAGGACGAACGGTGGAAAGAAAAGGCGCGGCGAAAGGGGTGCTTCGCGGGGGTGTACAGGGCGACGAGACCGAACAGCGAGGGGCAGGAGGGTGTAGATGGGGGTGCTAGCCGTGTGCCCACGAAACGAACGGATCCCTTTAATCCGTTCTGTCAGAGGCAAATGAACAGTACGCCTGTGGACAAAGCTTTGCCCCTTTCTTCCGCCGACCCACCCCTCGTTTCGACCGCTCTCTTTTCCTCCGCTGTTTTATCTACGTTCGCCAGCCCCCCACTCTCTTATCTCGCCCCTCACCCCCATCCCCCTTCTGGAGGGGTGGTGCCAGGGAACCTCCTATTTTTGCTCTTTATACCTTGATTTCCATTCGCAAGCCTCCGCGCCTCTCTGCCCATTTCGCGGCACTCAACGTCGATATAGCAACGGTGAACGATGGCTCGGGCTTTTTCAACCAGAGGGGTAATAAATTGGGGCGGAGGCGAGAAGATCCAGAACCGTCTCTCTGTCCGACGCCTAATTTACTCTTGCGGCGGTGCAGAAACGCGCCCGGGCTGTAACCGGCCTGTAACGATGTCGTAAATGCTACGTTGCGGTCGTTACAGGTTCCGGACTGGTTGTCTGACTAGGCGCTCGCTCGTTCTACTTGCACCTAACGGCGCCGCCGCCGCCGCGCAGCTCTCTGCGAAGTTTCTCGGTTGCGAATGCGAACCGCGTTCGGCAAAAATTTGGTCGTAAATTAACTCCGCTGGCACTCCTGCTTCGATCACCTGACGGAATTAACAATTACATTCCTGCTTTAATCGGCGATCCAACGCAATCAATAAAATGCAGAGTCAACGCCGACCACATTATTAAATATGTTGGTATCTAATCGTTTACTACACGTTGTAAGGAAAAGCCGTAACGGAAAAGCAGGTTTATTAACGTGTTTGAGCACACGGATATCCAAAGGTTAACGACTGACGTGTTTGTCGCGGGCGCTCGTTTCGATCTGCTTTCTTTCTGCAATTCGTTGGCGATCGTAATTTTACAATTCTTCTGTTACTTCTGATTCTCTACTTTTATAAATTTAGCTATATATAGGGTTGTCTGTTAATAGACGTGCATACACGCATACAACATCCGCACTTCGACCTTATAACATTTAAAATAAAAAAATGAAAAAAATGATTATACAATGGAATTAAGCTAGTTCGGAAGAAATTATTAAATTTCGAGTTAATAGAGTTCCGATTGCAAAGGGTTAAGATATGCACGGACTTTCCGTTCAACTTGATACATCTTGATACATCTTTGTCTTCTTAATACATCTCCCAGCAAAATGAGTCGATGCGAATAGCACGTTTCGAAGAAAACAGGAGAATCGCAGGAAAAAATTGGCGGATTTAATGGCCAGATTGCTCAAAGTTCCGGAGATCGAGAGAATTTCGATTGTCCCAGGAAGTCTGGCAAGAGAGTTGCGAGGAGACGCAATTCCGGATCATTAGCCGGTCATGCGGAGCCCGTCGGCTCGGAAAGCCCTGCTCAATTATCGCGAGATATCGAAGGGACCGATCGATTTTTCTTGGTATAGCTGTCGCCTCTATCGGCACGCGGCGGTGCCAATAAATGGGAATCTTGCTCGCGGCGTTCGCCGTTTCGTCCGTGGATTGATGGAGACAGCGTTGCTAGAAAGATAATTAACTCTCTGCCCCTCTCTCCCCGCCCAACTGGTTTTTCTTTTTCCATCACGCCGCGCCGATCGTTCTCACGTTTTCCCCGCGTCCTCCTCTGGCCCCTGTCGCGCTGTCATTTATTCGATCGCGTTTTATTTCCTTCTCGTCCGGACGTCATTCGAGTTATCCGAGCGCGTTGCAGAACGCCCCACGGTGTTTTAAAACGACCATGAAAAATTCCAAATTTTTATCGTTTTTTATTTCATAGCTCTCGGCCGGTTTTAAGGAGCTTCTTTTCCGATGCGAACTATCGATCCTTTCGCATTATCTTTAAGTGGAGAGTCCTCTCTTCTTGGAAATTGCTAGTACATTTTACTACGGTATTTTTTCCCAATCAGAGAGAAACTGCGCTATGGTAAAGTTGCCCTAGTTGTAAAATGTTCATGTGGTAACCTGCTCAAAACTGTTTTCCATCTGGAATAACGAGTATCGTCTGTGATCGCTCGCCGTTCCGTCTTCCTGCCCCAGAATCTTTGGAAATCTGTTTTTCGATTGAAATTTCAAATCCTAGAACTTCCGGCTCTGAGTAGGCTACTCGCAGCGCCAAGACGCTCCGCGTCTCTGGTTCAACAAAGTTTCTCAGACGGAAACCGTCCCAATTCCATCGCTCGAGTGTCATTGTTAAAAGACTCCGTCGATATTATACAGTTTCAATTTCAGGCTTCTGTCTCGAACAATGGTAACGAATCTTCCGGGCTCTGCCTGCTTGTACTTCACCGGGAAACATCGAGAATAATACGTGCCTCAACCTTTACAATCCGCTCATTCATTTTTCCATTTCTGACTACCTCGAATTATACAAAGTTGACCCGAACCTGTCTCTCGCGAAAAGTCTTTCCACTTAACACATTACCGACCGGTGATTATTGCATAATTTTGAAAAATCTATGGTACATGGCTAAACACTTTTTAATGGAATCTTCGATAGCAATAGCAATTTTCATTGTGTACTTACAATTCGCCCTTAATAACGTCATCTAATAGTATCGTTCAAGATTGCAATGTAAAAGAAAATGTCTATGCTTTCTTCTGGTGCAGCAAAATTATTGAAAATCCTATTAATAGGCTTCCGGTCGGTAAAGTGTTAACGTGAAAAATCCTGCGATTTGAAAAGCATATTTATAAAGTATATATAAAAGTGTGGGCGCGTCTAAGGTTTGGAAGTAATAACTATAACATTCTTAATAGCGGTCTATCATAATTTCACCGACGCGTTTGCAGGGGATTCGTCACCGTAAGAAAATCCGGAGAACAGAAAATGTATAAGCAGAGGCGTCTCCATTAATACTATCAGAACGTTGGCATAACGAATAGATCTGCCGAAGCAATGATTCTCGCACTCTAAAATACTAACGACACAAAGATAAGTATTGAAACATAATTCTGGCCCCATTAATCTCGAGGGACTGAATGATCTCGTAGATCCATCACTATCGCAGTCCCTTCGATGCGCGACGTCAGCAGAGCCGTCACCGTAAGAAAATCCGGGAAATTTATAACCAGTGGCGTTCTCCATTAATATTATTGGAACGTTGGCATTATCAATGGATCTGCTAATGCCGAAGCAATAATTCTCGCAGCCGGGAATGATGACCGCACAATGCTCCATAAATAGAGAGTAACCAGTTCGATCGATACGCTCCCATTATGGTTCCGTAATTCGTTAGTCCCTCGCCCCTTTCCTTCATAATTCTCTTCAGGGCCGACAGTGATTTACCTTCTCGTAACGCGCATCCGATCGCTTAAAATAAACTGATTCTTACCGGGGTCCTCGAATACGGGATTCTTCTCGCCGGCGCGAACAATGGGGGCCGGACAAAAGCGGGAACATCGGATCGAAGATGAGTTATTATCGAGAGGGAGAAGGGTAAAAACGGCTCGACCAAGTCCAGAAGACTTTCTGCCGCCGGATTTCGCTACTAAATCATCGAATCTACTACCTCTTTCTCTCTCTCTCTTCTATGTTCGGAAAGTTCCAAGACTGGTGTAATAAAAAATTTCAATTTTCTACGTACGATGTGCGATGAAAAAGTAAGGTGACTTTTTGAATTTCGCGAGATACCTACAGTCGATTTATGTTTTCTTTTTTTTCTTATGCTGGTACACTCGTCCCGAACATATGTTCACAGTTTCAGCTATATAGCATTTTTCGTTTGTTTGCGAGAAGCATAAAGGTTAGAAGCGTTTTGCGTGTTCGGCGATTTTCTGCTGTCGAAAAAAGTGGATCAAAGAATTTGCATCAAATTTTGTGTAAAAATGGAATTAAGTGCTCCAAAACACTTGAAGTGTTGACAGTGGCATATACGGTGAGTGTACTCTGAGTAAAAAAAATGTTCGTAAGTGGTACAAGCTCTTCCAAGAAGGCCGAGCAGATGTTAACGACGAAGCACGCCCTGGACGCCCCAGCACGTCAACAACAGATGAAAACGTTGAAGAAGCGAAGGAAATAGTGTTGGGGAATCGTCGAATTACCATTAGAGAAGTTGCCGATGATGGCATCTCGTTTGGTTCGTGCGAAGCAATTTTAACGGATGTTTTGGGATTTTGATTCATGGGTTTTGCATCGCGATAATGCATCTGCTCACGCATCGTTGCTTGCGAGTAATTTTTTGGCTAGAAACAACACCGCGATCATGCCTCAGCCACCATATTCACCGGATTTGGCCCCCTGCGACTTTTTCCTGTTCCCAAAACTTAAGAGACCCATGAAAGGACGGAGATTTGCAACGAACGAGTAGATCAAGAACGCCACCAATTTAGTTCCCTAATTTAGAACGTCGATGTATCCAACTTCTGAGCCCATTCTTACCAAATTTAAGCCGCCAATTTGGTCCTGTAATTTAGTGCTTCCATCTCTCCAAGTTTTGAGCTCATTTTTACCAAATTGAAGTCGCCAATTTAGTTGCTTGATTTGGAACGTTGATCTATCCAAATTCTGAGCACATTCCTACAAAATTGAAAGCCGCCGATTCAGGCCCATAATTTAGGGCTTCCATCTCTCCAATTTCTGATCTCATCGCTGGAAGAGCTCAAAGCTATACCAAAAAGTGCTTATCAGAAGTGCTTCGAGGATTGGAAAAAGCGCTGGCACAAGTGTATTGTATCTGAGGGGGTTTACTTTGAAGGGGACAACATAAAAATTGATGAATAAATAAATATTTTTTCATAAAAATAAAAAGTCACCTTACTTTTTGATCACACCTGGTACATCTTTCCTCTAGCTACACACTCGGTCGATTTGCAAAGTTTGGAAACTGGATGTTAAATTCTTGCGTTACAGGGCCGTGACACGTTGCGTAACAGATTTCGCGAATTTAATCGTGCACTGGCTGTATCGTGGGATCCCGTGTCAATTCTCGCGCAAATAAGCCGCGTGACATCTCTCTCGAAAGGATGCACGGGATATACCCTTCCGGTCGGCTGTCCACCGTTGGCGGAACGTTTTCACGTTTTCACTGATGACCAGACTGTGGATTTGATTCATTTATGGTTCGCACGATTGCTCGAAATTCCCTTCGAAATAGCGGTGAAAATTTCAGGACGCGAGCTCGAATTTTCGACCGGCCCCCGCGATTCCACACTTTTCGAATTTGTTCCCGAAATGTTTCTACGTCCATCTGGTACCTCTAAATTTTTAAGTCGCCCTTCTGGTTTGACGGTTTTTTAACAAATTCGATGGTTTGGTTCGTGAACGTCGTTTTTATGAATGCAAACGTGGTTTGCAAGTGTTTTTATGTTAAATAATCGAGTTGTTGAGGCAACGCGTGTAGGGAGAAGTGGTCTACCGCGATGACTAGAATATCTACATCGATTGCAAGAAACAGGTGTCACCTAGAAAAGTTTTTCTTTTTTTAATTATCTTATACGCACAGTTGAAACTAATACACCGATGTCCTTAAATTTTTTTAATATGTTCACTGCTCTACATTGTACGTGCACATTTTTATCGTAAATGCATAAAATCCGCAGTCCGATGTTGATCTCGACAACATTGGTGGTGTACCATTTTCTGTCTAATTACCGAAAAGTATTCTTAAAGTAAGGGTTCAGCACATTTGTGCGAAGGACGTGGCTAAAGGGATTGGCAAATGCGATTCGCCGAATGGGAATCTCGGAAGGGCAGGGTCGGCCGGGAAACAGGAGAACGTTTCCGCGCTATTGGCCCCGGCACTTATGCTCGTGGTTATACTACGCTATCGACGTCGATCCATTTATCGGCCGGCCACTATTAATGGTCCGTGCGTACACGGATTAACGTTCACGAGGATTCCACGGGGTCGGGAAGGCACACAGGGGCTCATCGACGAGAGCGCAACCCTCGCCAAAGCATTGTGCAGTTTTTGGCCGCGGTCACGTAATATCCCCGACCGAGGCCAGTGGGTAAACTGGTTTTGGGGTTGAGCGTCCACCTATGCCGATACGGAATCCGCCTGTCCCGGCATTGCATTAAGTCTGATGGACCGTTTGCGCCAGATTCTGCTCCGCCATCGTTTAACCTAACATTTCGAAATTTTTCACCGACGAAAACGTAAGTCGAAATTTAATACGAGACTTCATACGAGACTTGCTTTTCTTACGCGTCTTCTACCGACTGTAAGCACCATGATCGATGGATTTTCAAACCGAACTTCTGCAAAGGTAAAACATTTGTCCTTTCACGACACTTTGTGGAAAACCCCACATCCTAGGTATATTGGGAAATCCCAGATTCCCCTTCATTTTACAGCATGCTGTCCTTCCTTCGGGAACGAAGGAATACTTCCTTTAGTTCTAATCGTGCGTCCGTTTTCTAGACACCAACGACAACTTTTTCTCATACTTCAAATATATTTCTTCCACCGTTCTCGCATATAATTATTTACGCGTAACCTCTCAACGAATTTCTTGATAGCAAAGGCATCGATGAAAAAATTTTATTCCATATTTTCATTTTTTAAGAATGAAAAATTGATAACAACGGGACTGGAACCATACAAACCAAAAACTAAATTAATAGTAATCCTGATCGGAGAGCTGCGTGCAAAACGAGTATCTAAAAACCGTATTAATACATAGTCGCGACGGATCGAGGATAAAAGAGATCCGGCTCGAGCTTGGAATTCGTCATCCGAAAGGGGACACACACGCTCGGCTTATTAATAATTCCACGGGAATATTCCGGTGGTACACGATAATCTGGCAAAGCCGATTTCCAGCGTGGGCATCATTTAAAACATTTTCGGCTTACATTTACACAGGCAGCCGGTTGATTTTCAGTTATACCGCAGTGTCCGCTAAAGAGATCCAAACAGCGAGTTTCAGCCTGAAATCCCACAATCCCGTATCAAAGCGAGTCAGCCCACATCACGGTCATCCGCGAGAGCGTGCACAATGAACACGGCTCGCTCATGCTCGCTTGCCTCTGATCTCTGGAGAGCGACGTAGACGCGCGCGCGAATTCCGCTATTCCTCGTTAATTACAGACCAGGGCCCAGGCGTAGGACCGAGGAGGGAGGGGGACACAGGAATCAGCGTCGCTCAAACAGACCGGTCTATTAGGGACCCTGCTAATTGAAAAATCCGACCGGGTGTTTGTGCACCGGGAACGATTACCGGCAGATCAAACAAAGAAATCGAAAATTCTGTTTGACCTGCCAGATACATCGTGCACGCTAATTGAGCTCTCTCTCTCTCTCTCTCTCTCTCTCTCTCTCTCTTTCTTGTGCGCGCGCGCCGATCCCAACGGCGTCTTTTCCTGCGAGGTTCGCCGAGGACCGTTGAGGACGCTGACCAAATCTGGATTTGACACATCACCTACTTTTTTATTTCAGAACTTTTCAACAGCTCAAGCTTTTGGAAGAATTCTGCGTGGAGCAAACTTTTTCTTCGCCTAAGAACAGTGTCTACGAAAACAGTAAGCTACCGTATACGAGGTGTGATCAAAAAGTAAGGTGACTTTTTATTTTTATCAAAAAATATTTATTTATTCATCGATATTTGTGTTGTCCCCTTCAAAGCAACCCCCCTCAGATATAATACACTTGTGCCAGCGCTTTCTCCAATCCTCGAAGCACTTCTGGTAAGCACTTTTTGGTATAGCTTTGAGCTCTTCCAGCGATACAGTCTTTATATCCTCGATCGTTGCAAATCTCCGTCCTTTCATGGTTCTCTTCAGTTTTGGGAACAGGAAAAAGTCGCAGGGGGCCAAATCCGGTGAATATGGTGGCTGAGGCATGATTGTGGGATCTCCTGAGCGATGCTCATGCGACGTTTCTTCTGGTCAAAATTAAGCAGTTTCGGAACAAACTTCGCTGACACGGGTCTCATGCCCAAATCATCCGTTAAAATTGCTTGGCACGAGCCAAACGAGATGCCGACATCATCGGCAACTTCTCTAATGGTGATTCGACGATTCCCCAACACTATTTTCTTCGCTTCTTCAACGTTTTCGTCGGTTGTTGACGTGCTGGAGCGTCCATGGCGAACTTCGTCGTTAACATCTTCTCGGTCTTCTTGGAAGAGCTTGTACCGCTTATAAACATTTTTTTTACTCAGAGTACACTCACCCCATGACACTGTCAACGTTTCAAGTGTTTTGGAGCACTTAATTCCATTTTTACACAAAATTTGATGCAAATTCTTTGATC